>QAOC01039671.1:0-36906 GCA_003255005.1 Begonia fuchsioides | reverse complement strand
ACTCATAATGTTTATATTCTTCATGAATGCCATCTTTAAATATCGTCCATTTTCATCAAACAAATTATCAATCTCTGATGACATAAACTTATCCCTTATCGTTAGCTTACTTAATTTCTACGTCCTTGAATTTGTTCTTGGTTGTCACTTTTTCATTTAGGGATAATTTCTAACTAGATGTACTATTCTCTTTGCATTTAATTCACGGTCATGTGCCGATAACACATTTTCCAAAATGCCTCCTTTAAGTCTATGGCATAACTTGGCTTGAGAAGAACATTAAACTTACTTTTGCTTTACTTCCTTTGAGTTTATTCTCACTTGATCCATTTTGTTCTTCTCAGTGGTTGTCATTCTTTACGTGATTGAGGTATTATCGGTTCAAAGAATTTCTCATCAAAGATTTCTTATACCTCATAACCCACATCTAAATTTCCAAGATTCTTCACCTCCACATTAGCATGATTATCGTTCCTAGTACCAGCTACTTTAACCCCTCTATAAGTTTCAAACTTTAGACCTTGAATATACTGGTACACTTTAAGTTTTTTACTTATACTCATCTAAGTGTGGGGCAAATTTTGATAAACTTCAAAACGTCTTCTAGATATATTTGTCTCTTACCTCCTTAACTAGTCCCTCTCAAAACCCTTACATCCAATCTTCTATGTTTACGAGACTCCCCTTACTAGATACTCTAGGCATATTTTTTGCAAGAGATTTCTTCTCATACCTAGAGATTGAGAATATATTACTAACTAGTGGGTGACACTAGAGTCAAGTAATGTATAAGTATATGCTTCATTATTAACTGGAAGCGTACCTGATATCACCACTGGCTGTTCCATTTGAGTTTCTTATGTCTATTTTATAATCGGATCCAGTCACCCTGTGATGTAACGCTTCACTTGGATCAAACACCAAGTGCTCCTTATCTACATGAGTTTTCACAAAAGTTAGTTTTTCAAAGCTACTTGACCTGGATACTCAATCCTCGTATACTCATCATTGCTATGTTCAAGACCATAACTCATTTTGGTATGTAAGTGAGTAATTTTATTTAAGCTCCCTTGAGAATATTCATGAGCATGATTTGTTGTTCTGCCTAGTCTACAGTAAAGACAATCTTCATGCTCATTCCTAGGACTAAATACACCTCATCAGTATCCCACAAATTCCTTGCATCCATAGTCAGCAAGAAGGTTGAACAATTAACTTTTTCTCCTTACTCAATCTTAACATACTAAAATATCTTCTCCAAAGAACGAATCCACTCTTCAGCTAACACAAGGTCTGTGGACTCTCCATTAAATGATGGAGGGTTCATTTTTCCTAAATCTCTCACAGCTTAGCCATCCACTATTCTTGTTTCGTCCATTTCTTTGCTCTTCTCCATTCATTTCCAATTCATCTTGATTTGCCCTCCTTTTTTTGTGGTCTCTGTGATAGCGACTGATAAATATTTCTTATATGTTTCTCAACCTGGGTTCGAGTAGTTGACTGGCTGTGAAGAATGGTTGGGCAGAGGTGATCCAAACCTTCATCACTTGGTTCATTTTGATTATTCTTCTTTTTCCCCGTCAAGCAACCATTTCTCTATAGTCTTTTCTACTTTGAAATTGATGACTTACCAAGCTGACCAACCTATTGCTGACACTTTAATCCACTTGACTGGTTTCGTTATCCATTGATTTTCTAACTCCTTTCGTTTCTATTTAATCCTAGAGTTAAACAGACAATACACATAAACAATGTAATTAAACAAATTATCAAACACACTTACAGTGGAGAGAACATCTCTGTGAAGCTTGCGTTGTTAAGCAGTCTAAAGAAACGGTTTTAAAACCCGGTGCGCTTTGATACCAACTGAAACATCCCGTTTTTTTTTTTGCAACATAAAAAGCTTTTCGTCGAAACTTCTTTTATCAAATATATACATATATATTTGTACATAATCAGCGAAAGCTAACTTTTTAAATCACAATTATAAGTAGTTAAACATAGGTCATATTTTCAAAATATAAAACTTTACAAACACTACATATTTGTAATTCAAAATAACCCTTTTACAAATTCTCTTCAAAACACGTGTCTTTTAGTGAGCTTACTCCACCGGTCAAAATCTCGCTTAACAACGACAAGGCTCCACGGAAGACACTCTCCTCCTCTTTCATATTAAATCCTCATGTGATATTTCTTCAACATTCAAGTCATCACCTACATTGCAAAGTCTAACTAATGAGCTTAAAGCTCAGTAAGTAGTGCAAATAAAACATGCATGATGTAATGAATGATATGATTTAAAACCATGTAGCTCATTTCATTTTCGTGGTGTGGATCCGCCCCCCATATGACGACCATCCACAAAACTTGATTGTTTACGTAACGTATATCGTTAGGAGATAACAACCTACCGTCGATCCCCATTGGGCTCACGGTAACAGTGATCCATAGCCATTGCCGAGGATGTCTTTATTCTCCTTTACATAACTTATTTCATTAGGAGATATAACAACCTACCGTCAATCCCCATTGGGCTCACGGTAACATGCACCCATAGCCATTGCCGAGGGCGTCTTTACTCTCCTTTACATAACTTATATCATTAGGAGATATAACAACCTACCGTCGATCCCCATTGGGCTCACGGTAATAGTGATCCATAGCCATTGTCGAGGATGTCTTTATTCTCCTATATCGTAGATGTCTTCATGCATAAAAATTCATTTTCGTTGTCATTCATAGAAAACATGATGCATGATCTCCATAACATGTCACATACAATCTTATCCTTAATGCAAGAAAATCTAACTAATCCAAACATAAGTCATATAAACATATCAATAAAGGAATCTCATAGAAACTTATCAATCAATCATAAAAATATATAACCTTTGCAATGTAGACCTCTAATAGGCCAAACGCATACAAGACATACTTACCTTGAGTTCTGATGTCTTTGGTTTGAACTTGGCAATGCACACTAGAGGCTGGAGAACCTATGATGTGCCACGGATGGCACCACTCGATTGATGAAGTAAACTATTTTTCTAATGAGTTTGTTAATTTTGCAGGAGGCTCTTTTCATAAAAGGCTTATCAAGAAGCCAATTATGAAGGGGAAAACATGCTTCCTTTTTGACAACTCTTTTGCATCCGTGGCATGGAAGGGTTATCCAAACCACCTAGGTGATGATAGCACTACTTTTTGTTTCGGCCCAGGATGACCTCCGGGACTTGTCCGGCTGTTTTGAACACCTTACGGACCTGATTTGGCCAAGCATGCTTCTACAAATATGTGGCCAACATCCTAAGGTTTCCAGAATGTGGCGGAGTATAAACTTTGGACAACAATTGCCCAGCCAACGAATGCCATTACAGAGGCATCCAGAAGATGGAGCGGCCCGGGAGCATCCAACCCATGGTGGCCGATCCATGGCCATGTTTGGCCCCAACCGAAAGGAATGCTCAATTACATCATTGTACACCATTGGAGCAGCAGCTAGCAGCCCAAGGAAGTGCCCAACCCTTGGTCCAAGAAGGATGCAAATGATCAACACCGATTGGCCTTGGGCTATCCAACAATTGATGGACCGAACCTTGCCTAAAGCCTCATCCACTTTGAGCACGTATTAGAGCCCCAAAAAGTTTGGCAAGTGTGGCCCATCAATGAAGGTTTGCTTGTCCCCTTGGAAGATATTTAATTTTTGGAAATACTTGTAATTTGTATCTAGTTTTGGACTTGAATTGTTGTTTGGAGGGTGGTTCGGTTTGGGGCAATTTCCTAGGTTTTGGTTTGGTTTGAACCAAGTCAAGGCCCATCTTGTTGGAACTTACGGGAAACCCTAATTTCCCACTTGGCCTTTCTTTTGGATGATGTTTGGACGTGGGTTTTAGTCATGGATTAGTGGAGTGTTTGGGAAGCTTAAGGTGGGACCCATTTTCCACCTAACTCCTACACTTTTCACTCATAATCCATATTTAGACTAGGTCAATTTGTGGACTTTGTTGTAAGATTGGAGGGAGTATGAAACCCTCCCTTGACGTGTTGTAAACTTCAGAAAAGAATTGGATGAAATTTGAAGAAGCTTGAAGCTCTCAAAACCTCCCCCTTTTCTCTCGGCAATTTGGAGCTTTGGTGAGTAATATCCATAGTTCTATTTTGTTAAAGGTGTTGGTGTCTTGCTAGAGCCACTAAACCATATTCCAGCCTTCCTCCACTCTTGTTTGGATCAAGGTAAGCCTGGAAATCCCATAGCCCTCCTTCCATTCGTGTGTTTTTGGATGTTTGTTGCTATGTGTTGGTTGCTGCCAATTTAATCTCGCCCGAGTGCATCTTGTGTCCCAAAAGTTTCATCCGTGTCATTTTCTGTTTCCCTTGTGCTAAAGTCCTCAATTTTTGGCTGTGAGTTCCTCATACGTGTCTTGAGATACTTTGCCATTCACTTCATTCTCAGTTCCTTCCAATTAAACGATGTGCATGCTTGTTTCTCCTACCTTACTCCCGAACTCCTGAAATTGAGCATTTATGTCGACCAAATTTCCTCCTGTGATAACTTGCAAACTACCCGTGCTTTTCTCCATTAAACCTAGCCAATTTCTTCCCCTTTCTTGGAGGAAGGTTTCTGCCAAGTTTGGCCTTCTCAGGTCTTCGGTATTGGAAGTTGTGCAGAGCTTAACCTCCACCTACTTCACTGCCAAAACGTTGTGTTGTCTGTTTGTGTTTCTGAAAAGGAACCCGTGCCATTTTAAAATCCTCACGTGCTTTTGGTCTGAAATTTGGGCTAGTTGGAGTTTAATATTTAATCTCAAAATCCCCTAAGTCTAGGACTTATAGCCCATATGGAATTGAAGTTGTGACAGAGCCAAAACCCTCCCTTGTTCTGGATTTTCTTCTCGGGTAAGCCTTTGGCCTTTTGCTGTTTGTGCTTTATCCTTTTCCCGACCCCTCCGCATCTTGGAGCGTGTCAACCTATATTGCCAAACCATTCGAATAAGTTTTATACCATGAGTAACTATTTTCACTATAACTTCCAAAATTCATAACTTCCTCTATATTAATCCATTCGTGATAATTAAGGTGTCAAATTGTTTCTTAAGAAGTCTACTATAACTTCTTAGAAGACACCAAATTTAGAAAACTAACGTATGTTGACTTATGTGGACAAAACAGAGGGCATTCACTGTTTGAACAGTGATTAGGTCGACATAAACATTCAGGGGTCGACCTATGTCGACAAAACAGAGAGCATGCATTTCTGGAACTCAAGAATCGGTCGACATAACCTATATTTGTCCACCTAACTTAGCATAATGTGTCGACTGCTTATTCATGCGGTCGACCGAATCATTTACAGAGAGTTATTTTGTGTCGACCGGTCGATAATGTGTCAACCGGTGCTCTCCCAGTTTCCATCTACCAACTTACGACGTCCATATCTTTTCTTAAATAACTCTGAATCGAGTAATTCCAAAGGATACAAATTACTCTAAGAGTCTACTTTAAATCTTATGAACGATATAAACTCCAAATCGTGCTATAACCTGACTGAATCTCCAAAACCCTAAACCTGTATGAAAAAAAACTGATTTCGAAACACTTGACACAAACTCCTTCATTTTTATCCACTAATTCAACCAACATCATCCTTTGATCATTATTGAACCTACAAGAACTTTAAAGGATATGAAAATACCTTGAGCTTCAGCCTCCACGAAATATCAAAGCTCTGCGCTTCACTTCTCTTGAAGTCACTCACTTTCTAACTCTTTTCCTCACAAAACTTCCTCTCTATCTCAATCTCACCCTCCTTTGAGTTAGAGCATGATACCTAGGGAGAAAAAAGGGGGAGGAAGATCGTGGCTGGGAGGGAAAATACCAGCCAAGACCCACTTAACATCCTTTATTAAATAAAATCAATATTTCTTTTATGTCCACTAATCAGAATTCTTCAGATTTTGCTGACTTTTCAACTTATGTCGACACATGGTCAACTTATGTCGACATAATGGTCAACTTATGTCGACACAATGGTCGACTTATGTCGACACAATGGTCGACCGAAGAAATTCCCGAGAGTTATTCTATGTCGACCGCTCGTCCAATTGTGTCGACCCAATCTTTTCCCGAGAGCAACTTATGTCGACCGTTTATTTGTTGTGTCGACCAAAACTTACTTTTAAGGTAATCCTTTAGTATATTTAACCCAACTTACTACATTACTCTTACTTAAACCTAGCAACCCTCAAACAATGGATTTCAAACAAACACCAATCAAACTCAAACACTTGGGCCGGTGCACGGTGTGATACACCCAAGAGAGAGTATTCTTATTTCAATTATTCATAATCGTAGCCAATTCACGTGTTTCTAATTTTCTAATATTTCCTAATAACTTCGTCCAATTGGCACTTAAACATTATTGTCTTTATCACCTTCAGCCTACTAATTTACTAATGTCCATAATACTTTAATACTCTAACATTTAAGCATCATTCATAAAAAAGTCTTAATGGCTTTCGTCTTAAGGTCACAAATTCTTAAAATAAAAATGAGGGTTGTTACACTATGGGAATCTAGATATCTATGGGAACCTAAATATCAAACAAGATTCTGGAATCTGCCAAAAGATTTACTTGTTGGTCAATAAAAATTTAATTTACTTGCTGGTAAAGCAAAAATTATTTTCATTGCCCCTTCAATATCTTGTAGTGGGCTTGGGCTCTTGGGCTTGTATTCTTGACCACATTGCATGATATCAATATCTTCTTCAAGACTTAACATAATGCATTTTGTTTTGATGTTGAATATATTCTTTCATTTTGATTTTCTCAACTAAACCACATGGCGCTTCATGCATTTTCTTGGTTCTTGACCTTGTCATGGGGCCTCCAATTCCTTACAATTGGTCATGTAACACCACTTGATCCACATCATTCTTCATTCCTCGAAACCAATTCGGCCTCAAATCTCCTAATCATACAAAGACAAGTCACTAACATTGAAAGTGGCACTTACATTACCATATTTACTTGTAAAAGACCATCTCCTCGAGGTTGCGACTTATTTTTCCTTCTACTTGCAAATATTTCTTTGCTTAGGTGAATCAAAACCCAATCTCGTGGCTTGAATACGACTTTTGTTTGAATTTGTTTGCATACCGTGCATAGTGCTCATTTTTCTTTTCTATATTCTCTCTGACCTTTATATGCAAGATGTTAACAAATTCTGCCTTTTTCTTTCCATCAAAATTAACAAACTCATTAGTAGGCAAATGCAGTATATCCATAGGAGTTAAAGCATTAAAACGATACACTATTTAAAATGGTGAATAAGATGTAGTTGAATGAATAACTCTATTATATGGAAATTCAACATGTGGTAGACACTTCTCGTATTATTTCAGACTCTTAGAAACAATTGCTCTTAACATAGTAGATAGTGTTCTATTAACTACCTCAGTTTGTCCATCCGTTTATGGGTGTTCTACAATTGAAAACAAAACGTTTAATGCCTAACTTATTCCACAAAGTTCTCCAAAAGTGACTTAAAATTTAACATCTTTATCGCTCACAATAGTTTTTGGTAAGCCATTGTATTCTTTGGTCTTGACCACTCTTAAATTCCCCCCCCCTTCTCTTGATCCATCAAAATTCCTTTTACTCCAATAACAAAACAAAGAAAAACTAATGAATCCATGACAAAATTACACTTCTTCAAGTTAGCATAAAGCTGATTTTCTCGTAAAGAAATAAAAAATAAATTTAAATGTTCAACATGTGCGTCTAAGGTTTTTTAATATATCATCAAAGTATACAATAATCAATTTACTGATAAAAGCTCTTTGCACATGATTCGTTAATCTTATAAAAGTACTTGGTACATTAGATAATCCAAACAACATGACTAACCACTCATAGAGACCATACTTAGTTTTAAAAGCAATTTTCCAATAATCCATTTCTTTCATCCGTATTTGATAATATCCATTTTTAAATCTATTTTTGAAAAAAAAACATTAACCATGTAATTCATCAAGCATCTCATCTAATCTTGAAATAGAATGGCGATAATTTATCGTGATCTTGTTGATGGTTGACAATACACACACTTTCACAAATTCCCATCTTTCTTTGGAACTAAAATCACAGGAACCGAGCATGGACTAAGACTCTCTCTCATGAAACACTTCTCCACTAACTCGTCCACCTTTTTTTGGATTTCTTTTGTTTCTTCAGGATTAGCTCGGTAGGCCGGTCTATTGGGAATTGAAATCCCAGGCATAAAATAAATTTGGGGTTGGATTCCTCTTAAAGGAGGTAACCCACTTGGAACTTCTTCGGGGAACACATCTTTAAATTCCTTTGAAAGAGTAGAAACAACACTTGAAAAGAAAGGGGTTATGATGCGGATCAAGTGGTGATACAAGACAAATTTCAAGGAATTAGACGCCCAATGACAAGGTCAAGGATCAAGAAAATGCATGAAGCGCTATAGGGTTTAGTGGAGGAAATCATAATGAAAGAATCTATTGAACATTAAAACCAAACGCTTATTATGTTAAGTGTTAAAGATGATGTTGATATCATTCAAGGTGGTCGAGTATACGATCTCAAGCCCACTACAAGATATTGAAGGGGCAAAATAAATAAATTTTACTTGACCAGTACGTAAATCAAATTTTACTTGACCAGCAAGTCAACCATGCTTTTCCACTGAATCGCCTTTGAATCAAGTACGAGAAACTTGACATCAATCAAATATTGCCGACAGAACCTAAGTTATCAAAAGAAGGACCTTGTCCTAGACTGAACTTGTTGATAAGAACCAAAGCTAGCGAAGTTGATCTATCAAGAAAGAACTTGATGAAGATCGAGTTCTTAGCAAAGAACCAAAGAGAAAATTCTCCCCAAACACTCAAGGTGAATTAATAGTAAAAGTTGTATCTTTCACAACAACTTGGATGCCTTTAAATAGGCTACACAACTTCTAAGTAAATTAGGAATTAGAAAGTAATTAGGAAACTTAAATATCTTTTGAAAATTTTTTAATCTGCCTAGATTCTTAAATATGCCAATAAATTTCCACTGGTCAAGTAAAAGTTTGATTTCCTTACTGGACAACTAAAATTTGATTTACTTGATATTCAAGTAAAGTTTTATTTACTTGTTGGTCAAGTAAAATTTATTTTCTTTGCCTTTCGATATCTTGTAGTGGGCTTAAGCTTGTGTCATTCACCACCTTGAATGATATCAAATATCTTCTTCAACACTTAACATAATAAGCATTTTGTTTTGATGTTGAATAGTTTCTTTCATTTTAATTTTCTCCATTAAACCACATAGAACTTCATGCATTTTTTGGTTCTTGACATTTTCATTTGGCCTCCAATTCCTTGCAATTGGTCTTGTATCACCACTTGATCTGCATCATGATATACACAAATAAGTACTCATTTATATACAACAAGAGACCAACTAACCTTGTTCCTCTGTCGCCAAGGGCTGTATACGGAGATCAGCTCAGACTTTAAAAGTTAACATAAAAAAACAATTAGGCAAAAAAGAATGAAAGAAAGAAAAAGAGAGTGAAAAAAACAAGAGATTGAGAGAGAAGATGAAGAGAAGAAAGAAAAGGAGCAAAAAAGAAAAAGAAAGAAAAGAAGAAAAAGAAAGAGAGATTGAAATAAGAAATTTCATTATAAAATGGAGTAAAGTGAGTAGAGCGCACTCCGAGGGACAGTCCATGATACTCTTATGGCATAAACACACTACGATTTTGACTAACACTTATAACCATGTTGCACCTAGTGTTGTCCATTCTCTTTTGTAGAATTTTCAAGACATCGTAACAGAAGACATACTTAAAGAAATACCACTAATTTGACTTGGTACCAAGAGCTACGTTTCCTAGCCGACCTGCTTATCTTAGCAACCTTGAAAAGATGAAGGAGGTACAACAAAAAGTCAAACTATTAGCTAAAGGCTCCTATAGGAGAGCCTAAGTCCTTGTGCAATTTCTATTTTACTAGTTTGAAAGAAAGAATCGACTTGATAGCAGAAGCTACGTTGCCCAAAGAGACAAAGGAGCTCCAACGACAAGTAGATGAACTATTGGCTAAAGGCTACTATAGGGAGAGCCTAAGCCATTGTTCACTTCATTTTTTACTAGTCCAAAAGAAATAAGGAGAAACAAGGATGTGCATTGATAGTAGAGCTATCAATAACATCATGGTAAAATATTGTTTTCATATTTCTTGTTTAGATGATATGCTAACTAGATGGCATGGTGCGTGCTTATTTTCAAAATTTGACCTGAAAAGTGGTTACCACCAAATTCGAATGAAATAAGGCAATGAGTATAAAACTACAATCAAAACAAAGCATGAATTATACGATTGGTTAGTTATGCCATTTTTCTTGACAAGAGCTCTAAGTACTTTCATCAGATTGATGAAACGTGTCTTACGTCTATTCATAGGTAAAATTGTTGTAGTTTACTTTTATGATATATTACTCTACAACAACACTATTATTGATCATATCTTACACTTGAAAGAAGTATTTCTAGTACTTAGGCAAGTAAAATTATATGCTAACAAGAACAAGTGCACTTTTTGAACAAATCATGTGGTGTTTTTGGGTTTTGTTGTTAGTTAGCAAGGAGTACAAGTTTATCAAGAGGAAGTTTTAGCGATTTAGGAGTGACCAATGCAAACAAATGCCAACCAAGTCTGTAGCTTTCATGAACTTGCGAGTTTTTATTACCGTTTTGTTAAAGATGTAGCACCATTGCTACTCCACTCATCGAGATGATAAAAAAATGTAGTGTTTAAGTGTATGAAAGTGCCAGAAGAGGCATTCCAAAAGATTAAGGAGAGGCTGACAAATCCACTTTTGTTGGTAATTTCTAATTTTGAGAAACCAATTGAATTTGAGTACGATGCTTCAGGTATGGAGATTGAAGCTGTTCTAATGCAAGATCACCGTCGAATTGCGTACTTTGGTGATAAGTTTGGAGGAGCGATGTTCAACTATCCCACATATGACAAGAAACTTTATGCATTGGTTAGAGCATTAGAAACATGGCAACATTACCTATTGGCACAAGAGTTAATCATTAGCACAAATCACGAGTGCCTCAAGTTTCTTAAAAACCAAACAAGCTCAACAAACGACATGTTAGATGGATGGAATTTATAGAGTTGTTTCTCTACATCATCTGTTACACAAAAGGTAAGGAGAATGTTGTAGCTGATGATGACCTTTCTTGCAGGTATGTTCTTATTTCCTCCTTAGGAGCTAAACTACTTGGATTTGAGTTTATAAAAGATACATACCCAAGTGATAATGATTTTAGAGAACTATATAGGATTTGTGAGAAAACTACTTAACTATATAGGGCTTAAGGCTTAAGGTTTAGGCCTTAAAGCTTGAGCCTTAGTGCTGAACAGTTAGTTCTACGGATTAAGACTTAGGGGTTTGGGTTTAGTCCTTAGGGCTTAGAGCCTAAGTCATAGGGCTTAGTGACTAAGGCTTAGGGTTTAATGCTTAAGGCTTATGCGTTAGATCGTAGGACATGGGGTGTAGGGCTTAGAGCTTAGGATTTAGAGTTGAGAGCTGAGGGCTTATAGTTTAAAGCTTAGCGTTTAGCGCTTAGGTCTTACGACTTAGGGCATAGGGCTTAGGGCTAATGGCATATGGCTTAGGGCTTAAGGCTTAGGTCTTAAGGCTTAGGTCTTAGTGCTTAAGGCTTCTCACTAAGGGCATAGAGTTTGGGATTTAGAGTTTATGTCTTATGGCTGAGAGCTAAGGGTGTTGGGCTTGGGCCACAATACTTAGGGTTTAAGGCTTAGAGCTTAGCGGTTATTAAATAGGTCTTTCGACTAAGGACACATGGCTTAGAGTTTAGTGCTTAGGGCTCAATAAATCTAGCTAAGAGTTTAGTGCATAGGGCTTAATAAATATGGCTTAGGACATAGTGCTTAGGGTCTAGGGGTTAGGGATTAAGGCATAGGGCATACATGTTAGGGCTTAGGACTTGGGCTTAGGGCATAGAGTTTATGGCTAAGTTCTTAGAGCTAAGGTCTTATGGCTTAAGGGCTTAGAGCATATGGCTTAGGATTTAGGGTATAGCACTTAGGGCCTAGAGCTTAACAGATAGGCTTTGGGCTTAAGGGTTACGACATTGGGCTTAGAGCTTTGCATTTAGGGCTTAGCGTTTAATGCTTAGAGCTTAGCACGTAGGGATTAGGGCCTAAGGCTTAGCGCCTAAGGCTTCCAACTAAGGACATATGGCTTAGGGTTTAGGCCTTAGAGCTTAGGGCTTATGACTTAGGGCATAGAGACTTGGCTGACCGCTCAAGGCTTTTGGAATATTGCTTAGCACTTGAGGCTTCAGACTAAGGACATAGGGTTACGATTTAAGGTTTAGGTTCTACGGATAAGGGCACAACGCTTAGGGTGTAGGTCTGATGTGCCTTCCTTGGGGTCGGCGCACCGTGGGTTGGGAGAATGCACGCACACGGGGCTCGAATGAACGTCGTGTAAGGCAAACGGAAAATCGGGTCGTGCGAATTGTGGGGTTGAGTTGCGGAAGCGTATTGTGATTGAAATAAGGGGTAATGGTCAAGTGATAAGTGGAATGGCTCGGGTAAATAATGGAATGGTTTGGTGGGTGAAAATATGAGTGTAATCGGGTAATGGAAGGTTTGAAAGCTCGGGGAATGGAATGGTTAAACTCTTGCATGTTTAGATAGGGGATGGATGAAAAATTTGAATACCTGAGCAATCACAGTATTCTCCTCGGTAGACCTCGCCCGCACTCGGATATGACTCACCGAACGCACGTTCAAAAGGGTTGATGTTCTCGACCGGATGTTACTCACCGGAGAAGTATACGTCGGAGAGAGCTTCAAACCTTTCGGGAAGAAGGTGAAATGCACAATTTTTCTCTAAAAATTCACTCTATTGAAAATAGTGTAAGTGTTAAACTTAAATAGCAAAACGTAAAAGATAACTAAGAAAGATAAGCTAAGAAATTAAAGCTAAGCCCTTGATGAATTGAACGCCTTGGATTAGCTTTGGAAGCCTTCAGTTGACTTTAGGCTTGGTTCAATCGGATTGGCACTGTTGGTTTGAAGCTTTGACCGGTGGTGCTCAAGGTTGACCGAGAGGGTGCGTCGGGTGAGCGGAGCTCCGAGCGAATGAGAGATTGGCTAGAGCCAATCTGGATCCGAGGCTTCTAAAGTCTCCTCGGTGGTTAACTTGATGTAGCACATGGTCTGGTTCTTCGATGGTCTGATGATGACTCGAGCGTGTGCGTGGGCACGTCTAAATGGGTCGAGCCGGCGGTCGCGCATGGGCGAGCTTCAAGGGATCCGTCAGTTTGTTGAGAAAAGTTGTTGCTTGAAGATCCTCTGATGATCCAACAGCTGATTCAAGGATTTGGTGCATGAGAATCCCTTGTGGTTTGGTGGTGGTTCGGTGATCGGCCATGCTCGTGCGTTCGATGAGTGATCTACGGTCATCACAAAGATATGCTCGTGCTAATCTGAACCTCTTCCTTTCCTTGACCAAATAACCAAAATACTTAAGGATTTAAGTAAGTTGGCCGATAGGATTTGGCCAAGGCTTTGAATGGGCCGTAGGTGGGCCGAGGCTTGACTGTGGGTCGGTCCATGATCGGCCGTGGCGGTCCTCCGTGGGCTTTATCTTGAGCATTGAGTTCTCTTCTTCTTGGGCTGACTTTTCTTCCTCTTCTAAGGCTAAATGCTTGCTGAAAGGAAATCTACTAAGCGTGACCGAAAATAGGGCCCATGGTTGAACACTCGATCCATAGGATTTGGACCGTGCGTTCATCCATGTCGGTCACGTATTCCGCTGGGCCGAAGCCCTAGTGAACTTCGGCGAGGCCGACGACCGAGGTCGTCGGGTCGTGGTCGTGGGGAGCCCGTTGGCCGGGTGCATCATGGGCCGGGCTGCCGGGTGCATCATGTTCGGGTACGATCGAACACCACATGACTGAGACTTTAGGTCTCTCCAGATCATGCTCGGATGGAAGCTCCGAAGTGATGATACCTGCAAAATGAGCAACTACGTTAGAAAAATTACTCGTGCTCATCGGGATCATGTCTGTGTCCGTGATGTTGTCTGTGATGTGCTCCGGTTGCACATCAAGGCCTTAGGGCTTAGGGCATAGTGCTTAGGGCTTAAGACTTAAGGCTTATTGCTCAGCGATTAGAGCCTAAAACTTAGCACTTAGGGTTTCCAACTAACGACAAATGGTTTAGGGTTTAGTGTTTAGGGCTTAGGGCTTACGTTCTAGGGCTTAAGGCTTAGAGTGTATTCTTAGGGCACATGACATTGAGCTTAGGGTTTAATGCTTAGGGTACAACATTTAGCACTTTCAGATTATGGCCTAGGGCTTAGCGATTAGAGTTTTGGACTTAGGACATAGGGCTTACGATTTTGGCCTTACGACATAGGGCTTATGGCTTAGACATAGGGCTTATGGTGTAAGGCTTAGGGTTTAGGGCTATGGGTTTAGAGCTTAGTAGTTAATACTTAGAGCATATGGTTTAGAGCTTAGGACTTAGAGCTTACTGCTTAGGGCATAGAGTGTAGGGCTAAGTGCTTTATAGTTAGTTCTAGGCCTTATTCCATAGCGCTAAGGGCTTAGGGATTAGAGATTGGGGAATAGAGCTTAGCACTTAGGGCTTAGTTGTTAGGGTATAGGGCATAAGGCTTAGGACTTATGACGTAAGACTTAGGACTTAGGGCATAGGGCTTAAGGGTTAGAGCTTAACCCTTAGTACTTAAGTCTTAGGGTGTAGCAATTAGGGCTCAAGGCATATGACATTTTCCTAAGGCTTAGGGCTTATCGCTTTGGGATTAGGGCCTAAGGCTTCAGACTAAGGACATAAGGCTTAGGGTTTTAGTCTTAAAGCTTAGTGCATAGGGCTTAGTGCGTAGGGCTCAGTGCGAAGGGCTTAGAGCTTAGGCCATATGATGAGAACTACGGGTTTACGAAACTCGAGACAAAAAAAGTTACCTGAATCGCCTTTGAATCAAGTACGAGGAACTTGACCCTAATCGAACCTTGTCGACGGAACCTAAGTTATCAAACAAGGAGCTTGACAAAGACCAAACTTGTCGGTAAGAACCAAAATTATTAAAATTGATCTATCAAAAATTAACTTGATGACAATCGAGGTGAATCAATCATAAAAGTTGTATCTAATTACAATAGCTTGGATGCCTTTAAATAGGCTACACACTTTCTAAACTAACAAGTAAATAAGAAAATAGAAAGTAGTTAGGAAACTTAACTAAATAATAGAATAAAAGAAAGTTTTTTTGGAATTGTTGCAGGACACTTTTATTTTGGTAAATTATGCATTTTGCCATCTAAACGATGCCCGATTTTTATGATCCAGCCAAGCTAAAAAAGGTCTCGAAGGTAGCTAAAAATTTTGTGAAGAAAACTTATTAAAATAACTTTGGAAAGTTATCGAATATGCCAATCAATTCTTGTTGGTTAAGTAAAAGTTTGCTTTAAGGAAAGTTGCATGCACTTTCCTATTTTCTTTGTCTCTTTAATATCTTGTAGTAGGCTTGGGCTCTTAGGCTTGCATCTTTGACCACCTTGCATGATATCAATATTGTCACTCCCCTTTCAAATGGTGAATAAGATGTAGGCAAAGATAACTTATCCATAAGAGTTAAAGGATTAAATCCAAACACTATTTCAAATGGTGAATAAGATGTAGTTTAATGAATGACTATATATATGCAAATTAATCATGTGGTAGACACTTCTCCAATTATTTTAAATTCTTAGAAATAATCACTCTTAACAGAGTAGATAGTGTTCTATTAACTACCTCAGTTTGTCCATCCGATTTTTGTTGTTCTGCACTTTAAAACAAAAGTTTAGTGCCTAACTTATTCTACAAAGATCTCCAAAAGTGACTTAAAAATATAACATCTCAATCACTCACAATTGTTTTTGGTAAACCATGCAACCACACAATCTCTTTAAAAAATTAATTTGCAACATGTGTAGCGTCATTAGTTTTTGAGCATGTAATAAAATGTGCCATCTTACTGAACCTATGAACAACTACAAAAATACTATCATTTCCACTTTGTGTTTTTTACAAACTACTAACAAAATCCATCAAAATATCAATCCAAGGTTGACTGGAAACTGGAAGAGGAATATACTTTCCATGTGGTTTGATTTTTTATTTAACTTTCCTACACTCCATACGTTTATCATAAATTACTTGCACATCATGTCTAATTTTTGGCCAATAAAAGTGCTCACATAAAAAAATTAAGATTTTGCTATCTCCAAAATGTCTCATTAATCCTCCAAAGAGATTTTGCTTAACAAATAGTTCTCTTAATGAACATTTATCAATAAAAGTGCTCACATAAAACATTAAGGTTTCTCTCACTCCAAAATGTCTCATTAATCCTCCAACATGAGTTTCCCTAACCAATAGTTCTCTTATTGAACATTTAAGAATACAAAGTTGATCTTTTTTAAACAAATAACCATCATGTCTATAATAATCTAAATATGCAATGTTTTTGCAAAATTTGCAAATTTATCCAAAATCCAAATATACTTCACATAATTCTTTAACTAATTCAAATCCAAGCAAATTTGATTGTAAGAAAGTTAGAAGTACCTACGAGATAATGCATCGGGAACAATATTTTCCTTATCTTTCTTGTTCTTTATAACATATGGAAATGTTTCAACGAACTTCATCTACTTTGCGTGCCTTTTGTGTAATTTTCCTTGTGACTTCAAATGCTAAAAAATTTTATGGTCGGAATGAATAATGAATTCTTTTGGCCACAAATAATGTTTCCATATTAAAAGAGTCCTCACCAAAGCAGAAAACAACTTGTCATATGTTGGATAATTTAAAGCAGCTCAGCTAAGCTTTTCACTAAAGAAAGCAAATGGCTTGGAATCCATGTGAAGACGTAGAAATGACAAGGTAAAAGCAAGGCATTTTGATTACTTGGTCACCAAGTAAACTTTTTTCCACGTCGGGTTTGGGCTCTAAATCATCCCAAAAGTTTAATTGCAACCTAAAAAAGTTATAACAACAGTGGTTGATGCTTTTACGGACGTATCTGGTGTTAAAACGAGTACAGATAAGAGAAAGATGGAAAAAGACATTTTTTGCACTAATTTTAGAGGTTGGTTACTTGTTTGAATGGACCCATTCCGGGTTCCGAGACGAGCCAATCTTAGTCCTCTCAATAACAAGTGTATGTATGAGGGGAAACAAGTAAGAAAAAATAACAAATTGGAAACTTCGGTAGCTATGTGAAGACGTAGGAATGACAAGGTAATAGCAAGGCATTTTGTTTACTTGGTCACCAAGTAAACTTTTTTTAACGTCGGGTTCAGCCACCAAATCATCAGAAAAGTTTAATTGCAACATAAAAATGTTATAACAATAGTGGTTGTTGCTTTTACGAACATATCTGGTGTTAAAATGAGTATAGATATGAGAAAGAGGGCAAAAAATGCATTTTTTGCAATAATTTTAGGGGCTAGTTACTTGTCTGAATAGATCCGTTACAGGTTCCGAGAGGAGCCAATCTTCATCCTTGGATGTCAAGTGTATGTATTAGGGGAAACAAGTAAGAAAAAATAATCATTTGAAACTTCGGTCGCAAGGTGAAGACATGGGAATAACATGGTAATAGCAAGGCATTTTGATTACTTGGTCACCAAGTAAACTTTTCTCAACGTCGGGATCGGGGTCCAAATAATCCCAAAATTTTAATTGCAACATAAAAAATTTATAATAAGAGTGGTTGGTGCTTTTACGCACGTATATTGTGCTAAAACGAGTACAGAAAAGAGAAAGAAGTAAAAAAATGTATTTTTTTGCACTAGTTTTAGGGGATGGTTACTTGTCTGAATAGAGTCATTCTGGGTTTTGAGAGGAGTCAATATTTGTCCTCTGATGTCAAGTGTATGAATGAGGGGAAACAAGTAAGAAAAATAACCATCGGAAACTTCGGTCGCTATAGGAAGACATGGGAATGACAATGTAATAGCAAGGCATTTTGATTACTTGGTCACCAAGTAAACTTTTTTCAACGTCGGGTTCTGGCTCCAAATCGTCCCAAAAGTTTAATTGCAACATAAAAATGTTATAGCAAGAGTTGTTGGTGCTTTTACCGACGTATCTGGTGTGAAAATAATTATAGATTATAGAAAGAGGGAAAAAATGCATTTTTTGCACTTATTTTAGAGGCTTGTTACTTGCATGAATGGACCTGTTCCGTGTTCCGAGAGGAGCCAATGTTCGTCCTTCGATGTCAAGTGTATGTATGCGGGGAAACAAGTAACAAAAAACAACCATCGGAAACTTCGGTCGCTATGCAAAGACATGGGAAGGACGAGGTAATAGCAAGGCATTTTTATTACGTGGTCAACAAGTAAACTTTTTTCAACGTCGGGTTCGGGCTCCAAATCATCCTAAAAGTTTAATTGCAACATAAAAAAGTTATAACAAGAGTGGTTGGTGCTTTTACACACGTATCTTGTGTTAAAACGAGTACAGATAAGAGAAAGAGGAGAAAAAGGGCATTTTTCACTAATTTTAGGGGCTGGTTACTTGTCTTAATGGACCCGTTCTGGGTTTAAGATTAAAGTGTTTAAGATTTTTCTTGACGAATGTTGGTTATGATTATGAATAATTAGAATAAGAATACTCTATTTTGGGGTGTATCACACCGTGCATTGGCGCAAGTGTGGCTTGATTGGTGTTTATTTGAAGTCCTTTGTTTGATTGTTGCTAGGTTTAAGTAAAGTAATAAAGTAAGTTGGATTGAATATACTAAAGACTACCTTTAAGTAAGTTATGGTCGACCCCAAGATTTAGGAGGGGTCGACACAAACAGAAGTTTCGGTCGACCCCAGGATCGAGGAGGGGTCGACACAAAGTAACCTTTCGGTCCCCAGGATTTTAGTAGGGGTCGAGACAATGTAAGTTTAGGTCGACCCCAGGATTTCGGAAGGGTCGACACAAGTGTGTATTTTAGGTCAACCCCAGGAATTTGGAGGGGTTGACACAATTGTATATTTCGGTCGACCCAAGGATTGAGGAGGGGTCGACAAAAAATAGCCATTTAGTATAGTTTCGGTCGACCCCATGATTGAAGAGGGGTCGACACAATTTATAGTTTCGGTCGACCCCAGGACTTAGAAAGGGTCGACACAAAATGTTCTCTGGGAATACTTTCGGTCGACACAATTAACGTGCGGTCGACAGATTCCCAATTTGAGTTGAAAAGTCAGCAAAAACGTGGAGGATCCCGATTGACAGACGTAAAGAGAAAGTTGATTTTGTTTAATTAAGAAAGTATAAGGCATGGTCAGCAAAAACATGTAAAGTTTTGATTGGTGGACGTTAGAGAAATATTGTTTTTGATTAATAAGGGGATAAGAATGTATGGGCTGCCATATCTTTCTCCCATCCACAAACCCTCTTCCATTTTCCCCTTTTTTGTTGCTCTAAGCTCAAAAGAGAGTGAGATTTGTCAAAGAAGAGAAGTGTTGAGAGAAAAGAGTGAGAAAGAGAAGGGAAGAAGAAAACTCTGAAACTTTCGCAGAAGCTGAAGTTCAAGGTATTACTCTATCCTCTAAGTTTCTTTTAATTTTGGTAAGGATAATAGGATGGTGTTGGTTGAAATGATGGATAAAAATGAAGGATTTCATGTAGATTGTTAGAAAATCAGTCAATTATGAACAAAGTTAGGGTTTTCGAGATTCGGTAAAATTTAAGCACGAATCCGAGATTATGTCCTTCATAAGAGTTAAATTAGACTCTTATAGTAATTGATAACCGTTTGAATTACTCAATTCGGAGCTATGTAGAAAAAGTTATGGACGTCGTAAGTTGGTGTACAAAAACCGGGGGGAGTTTGGGTCGACCCCTTGTAGTTTGGGTCGACCGAAACTCGATTCCAGAAGCACGACGTCTCTGTTTGTCAACATCGGTTGACCCCTGAAAGTTTATGTCGACCCAAACAGGGGTTCAAACAGTTAATGCCCTCTGTTTTGTCCACATAAGTTGACATACGTTAGTTTTGTGAATTTGGTTTCTTCTAAGAAGTTATAGTAGACTCCTTAAGAAACAATTTGACAGCTTAATCATCAAGAATGGATCAATATCGAAGAAGTTATGAATTTTGGAAGTTATAATGAATATAGCCACTTATGGTATAAAAACTTATTCGAATGGTTTGGCAATATTGGTTCTCAAGCCTCTAGTGAGCATTGCCAAGTTAAAACCAAAGACATCAGAAATCAAGGTAAGTATGTGTTTTATGCGTTTGGCCTATTAGAGGTCTACATTGCAAAGGTTATATATTTTTATGATTGATTGATAAGTTTCTATGAGATTCCTTTATTGATACGTTTATATGACTTTGTTTGGATTAGTTAGATTTTCTTGCATTAAGAATAAGATTGTATGTGACATGTTATGGAGATCATGCATCATGTTTTCTACGAATGACAACGAAAAATGAATTTTCATGCATGAAGACATCTACGATATAGGAGAATAAAGACGCCCTCGGCAATGGTTATGGGTCCATGTTACCGTGAGCCCAATGGGGATTGACTGTAGGTTGTTATATCTCCTAATGAGATAAGTTATTTAAAGGAGAATAAAGACGCCCTCGGTAATGGCTATGGGTCCATGTTACCGTGAGCCCAATGGGATTTGATGGTAGGTTGTTATCTCCTAATGATATACGATATGTAAACAATCAAGTTTTGTGGATGGTCGTCATATGGGGGGCGGATCCACACCATGAAAATGAAATGAGCTACATGGTTTTAAATCATATCATTCATTACATCAGGCATGTTTTATTTGCACTACTTACTGAGCTTTAAGCTCATTAGTTAGACTTTGCAATGTAGGTGATGACTTGGATGTCGAAGAAATATCACATGAAGATTAAATATGAAAGAGGAGGAGAGTGTCTTTAATGGAGCCTTGTCGTTGTTAAGCGAGATTTTGACCGGTGGAGTAAGCTCACTGAAAGACACGTGTTTTGAAGAGAATTTGTAAAAAAAAAAAGTTATTTTGAATTACAAATGTGTAGTGTTTGTAAAGTTTTATATTTTTAAAATATGACCTATGTTTAACTATTTACATGTGTCATTTGAAATGTTAGCTTCCGCTGATTATGTTCCAGTCAATCTTCGTCCTCCGATGTCAAATATTCGTATGAGGGGAAACAAGTAAGAAAAAATAATCATTTGAAACTTCGGTCGCAATGTGAAGACGTGGGAATGACAAGGTAATAGCTAGACATTTTGACTACTTGGTCACCAAGTAAACTTTTATCAACGTCAGGTTTGGGCTCTAAATTTTCCCAAAAGTTTAATTATAACATAAAAAAAGTTATAACAAGAGTGGTTGGTGCATTTACGGACATATCTGGTGTTAAAACGAGTACAAATAAGAGAAAGAGGGAAAAATGCATTTTTTGCACTAATTTTAGGGGTTGGTTACTATTGTGAATGGTTCTATTCCAGGTTTCGAGAGGAGCCAATTTTCGTTCACTGATGTGAAGTCTATGTATGTGGGAAAACAAGTAAGAAAAAATAACAATCGGAAACTTCGGTCCCTATGTGAAGACGTGAGAATGACAAGGTAATAGCAAGGCATTTTTATTACTTGGTCACCAAATAAACTTTTTACAACGTCGGGTTCGTACTCTAAATAGTCGCAAAAGTTTAATTGCAACATAAAAAAAGTTATAACAAGAGTGGTTGGTGCTTTTACAAACGTATCTCATCTTAAAACGAGTAAAGATAAGAGAAAGGGGGAAAAATGCATTTTTTGCACTATTTTTAGGGGTTGGTTACTTGTCTGAATGGACCCGTTCTGGGTTTTGAGAGGAGCCAATCTTCGTCCTCCGATGTCAAGTGTGTGTATGAGTTGAAACAAGTAAGAAAAAATAACCATCGGAAACATCGGTTGCTATGTGATAGCAAGGAATTTTGATTACTTGATTACAAAGTAAACTTTTTTCAACGTCGGGTTTGCGCTCCATATCGACCCAAAAGTTTAATTGTAACATAAAAAAGTTATCACAAGAGTGGTTGGTGCTTTTACGGACGTATCTGGTGTTAAAACGATTATAGATAAGTGAAAGATGGAAAAAGATATTTTTTTGCAGTAATTTTAGGACTTGTCTGAATAGATCCATTACGGGTTCTGAGAGGAGCCAATCTTCGTCCTCGGATGTCAAGTGTGTCTATGACGGAAAACAAGTAAGAAAAACTAATCATTTAAAACTTCGGTCGCAATTGGAAGACGTGGGAACGACAAGGTAATAACAAGACATTTTGATTACTTGGTCACCAAATAAACTTTTTTCAACGTCGGGTTCGGGCACCAAATTGTCCCAAAAGCATAATTGCAACATAAAAATGTTATAACAAGAGTTGTTGGTGCTTTTACTGATGTATCTGGTGTAAAAACGAGTATACATAAGTGAAAGAGGAAAAAAGGCATTTTTTCCACTAATTTTAGGGGCTGGTTACTTGTCCTAATGGACCCATTCTGGGTTCCGAGAGGAGCCAATCTTCTTCTTCTGATGTCAAGTGTATGTATAAAGGGAAACAAGTAAGAAAAAAAACTATTTGAAACTTCGGTCGCTATGTGAAGACGTGGGAATGACAAGGTAATAGCAAGGCATTTTGATTACTTGGTCACCAAGTAAACTTTTTTCAACCTTGGGTTCAGGCACCAAATCGTCCCAAAAGTCTAATTGCAACATAAAAAATGTTATAACAAGAGTTTTCGGTGCTTTTACGGACGTATCTGGTGTTAAAATGACTATAGATAAGAGAAAGACGAAAAAAGCATTTTTTGCACTAATTTTAGGGGCTGGTTACTTGTCTGAATGGACCCGTTCTGGGTTCCAAGGGGAGACAATGTTCGTCCTCCGATGTCAAGTGTATGTATGAGGGGAAACACGTAAGAAAAAATAACCATCGGAAACTTTGGTCGCTATGTAACTTTTTTATGTTATAATTAAACTTTTGAGATGATTTGGACCCCGAACCCGATGTTGAAAAAAGTTTACTTGGTGACGAAGTAATCAAAATGCGTTGATATTACCTTGTAATTCCCACGTCTTCATTTTTTTGCATTAATTTTAGGGACTTCTCTTGAAAAAATAACCATCGAGAGAAGTCAATCTTCGTCTTCTGATGTCAAGTGTTTGTATAAGGGGAAACAAGTAAGAAAAAATAATCATTTAAAACTTCGGTCGCAATTTGAAGACGTGGGAATGACAAGGTAATAGCAACGCATTTTGATTACCTAGTCACCAAGTAAACTTTTTTCAACGTCGGGTTTGGGGTCCAAATAATCCCAAAAGTTTAATGACAACATAAAAATGTTATAACAAGAGTTGTTAGTGCTTTTACGCACGTATGTGGTGCTAAAACGAGTATAGATAAGAGAAAGAGAAAAAAAGGCATTTTTTACACCAATTTTAGGGGCTTGTTACTTGTCTGAATGGAATGGTTCCCGGGAGGAGCTAATCTTTGTCCTCCGATGTCAAGTGTATGTATGAGGGGAAACAAGTAATAAAAAATAATCATCGAAAACTTCGGTCGCTAGGTGAAGACGTGGGAATGACTAGGTAATAACAAGGCATTTTTCAACGTCGGGTTCGGGCTTCAAATCGTCCCAAAAGTTTAATTGCAACATAAAAAAGTTATAACAAGAGTGGTTTGTCCTTTTACCGACGTATCTGGTGTTAAAACGAGTACCTATAAGAGAAAGAGGAAAAAAAACATTTTTTGCATTTTGATTACTTGGTGACGAAGTAATCAAAATGCCTTGCTAATACCTTGTCATTCCCAGGTCTTTACATAGGGAACGAAGTTTCAAATGATTAGTTTTTCTTACTTCTTTCCCCTCATACATACACTTGACATCAGAGGTTGAAGATTAGCTCCGCTCGGAACCCGGAACGGGTCCATTCAGACAAGTAACCAACCCCCAAAATCAGTGCAAAAAATGCCATTTTTCCCTCTTTCCCTAATCTATACTCGTTTTAATACAAGATACGTCTGTAAAAGCACTAACCACTTCTGCTATAACATTTTTATGTTGCAATTAAACTTTTGGGATGATTTGGAGCCCGAACTCGACGTTAAAAAAAGTTTACTTGGTGACCAAGTAATCAAAATGCCGTGCTATTACCTTGTCATTCTCACGTCTTCACATAGCGACCGAAGTTTCCGATGGTTATTTTTCTTACTTTTTTCCCTTTCACACATACACTTGACATCGGAGGATGAAGATTGGCTTCTCTCAAAACCCAGAACGGGTCCATTCAGACAAGTAACAAGCCCCTAAAATTAGTGCAACAAATTGAATTTTTTTCCCTCTTTCTTTTATCTGTACTCGATTTAGAACCATATACGTGCCTAAAAGCACCAAGAACTCCTGTTATAACTTTTTTTATGTTGCAATTAAACATTTGGGATTATTTGGACTCCGAACCAGACGTTGAAAAAAAGTTTACTTGGTGACCAAGTAATACTTTTTTAAAGGTCGGTTTCGGGCTCCAAATCATCTTAAAAGTTTAATTGCAACATAAATAAAGTTATACCCGACGTATCTAGTGTCAAAACTAGTACAAATAAGAGAAAGAGGGGAAAAAAGGCATTTTTTAGCACTAATTTTAGGGGCTGGTTACTTGTCTAAATGGACCCGTTCTGGGTTCCGAAAGAAGCCAATCTTTATCCTCCGATGTCAAGTGTATGTATGAGGGGAAACAAGTAAGAAAAAATAATCATCGGAAACTTTGGTCTCTATGTGAAGACATGGGAATGACAAGGTAATAGCAAGGCAATACGATTACTTGGTCACCAAGTAAACTTTTTCCATTGTCGAGTTTGGTCCAAATCACCTAAAAAGTATATTTGCAACATCAAAAAGTTATAAAACGAGTACAGATAAGAGAAAGAGGGAAAAAGCTTTTTTTTTGCACTAATTTTATGGACTCGTTACTTGTATGACTGGACCCGTTTTGGCTTTAAGAGGAGCATATCTTCGTCCTCAGATGTCAAGTGTATGTATGAGGGGAAACAAGTAAGAAAAAATAACCATCGGAAACTTCGGTCGCTATGTGAAGACGTGGGAATGACAAGGTAATAACGAGGCATTTTGATTACTTGGTTACAAAGTAAACTTTTTTCAACGTCAGGTTTGGGCTCCAAATCGTCCCTAAAGTTTAATTGCAACATAATAAAGTTATAAGAAGAGTGGTTGGTGCTTTTACGCACGTATCTTGTGTTAAAACGAGTACAAAATAAGAGAAAGAGGAAAAAAGACATTTTTTTGCACTAATTTTATGGGCTGGTTACTTGTCTGAATGGATACGTTACAGGTTCCGAGAGGAAGCAATCTTTGTCCAAGGATGTCAAGTGTATGTATAAGGGGAAACAAGTAAGAAAAAATAACCATTGGAAACTTCGGTCGCTAGGTGAAGACGTGGGAATGACAAGGTAATAACAAGGCATTTTGATTACTTGGTCACCAAGTAAACATTTTTCAACGTTAGGTTCGGGCTCCAAATCATCCCAAAAGTTTAATTGCAACATAAAAAAAGTTATAACAAGAGTGGTTGGTGCTTTTACACACTTATCTGGTGTTAAAACAAGTACAGATAAGAGAAAGAGCAAAAAAAAAGCATTTTTTCACTAATTTTAGGGCCTGGTTACTTGTCTGAATGGTCCCATTCCGGGTTCCAAGAGTAGCCAATCTTTGTCCTCCGATGTCAAGTGTATGTATGAGAGGAAAAAAGTAAGAAAAAATAACTATCAGAATCTTCGGTCGCTATGTGAAGACGTGAAAATGACAAGGTAATAGCGAGACATTTTTATTACTTGGTCACCAAGTAAACTTTTTTCAGCGTCTGGTTCGGGATCCAAATCGTTCCAAAAGTTTAATTGCAACGGAAAAATGTTATATAAAGAGTGGTTGGTGCTTTTACAGACGTATCTGGTGTTAAAACGAGTATAGATAAGAGAAAGAAGGTAAAAAAGACATTTGTCTGTACTAATTTTAGGGGTTAAATACTTGTTTGAATAAATCCGTTACGGATTTTGAGAGGAGCCAATCTTCATTATCCGATGTCAAGTGTATGTATGAGAGGAAACAAGTAAGAAAAAATAATCATCTAATACTTCGGTCGCAATGTGAAGACGTGAGAATGATAAGGTAATAACAAAGCATCTTGATTACTTGGTCACCAAGTAAATTTTTTTCAACGTCGGGTTCAGGCTCCAAATCGTCCCAAAAGTTTAATTGCAACATAAAAAGTTATAACAAGAGTGGTTGATGCTCTTACACATGTATCTAGTGTTAAAACGAGTACATATAAGATAATGAAGGGAAAAAAGGCATTATTTTGCACTAATTTTAGGGGCTCGTTACTTGTCTGAATTGACCCATTTCGGGTTCCGAGAGGAGCCAATCTTCGTCCTCCGATGTCAAGTGTATGTATGAGGGGAAACAAGTAAGAAAAAAAATCATTTGAAACTTCAGTCGCTATGCGAAGATGTGAGAATGACAACGTAATAACAAAGCATTTTGATTACTTTGTCACTAAGTAAACTTTTTCCAAAGTCGAGTTGAGGCTCCAAATCATCCAAAAGTTTAATTGCAACATAAAATAGTTAAAACAAGAGTGGTTTGTTCTTATACGCAAGTATTTGGTGTTAAAACAAGTGTAGATAAGAGAAAGAGGGAAAAAATGCATTTTTTTACACTAATTTTAGGGGCTGGTTACTTGTCTGAATGGTTCGTTTTGGGTTCCAAATGGAACCAATCTTTGTCCTCCGATGTCAAGTGTATGTATGAGGGGAATCAAGTAAGAAAAAATAACCATCAGAGACTTTGGTTGCTATGTGAAGACGTGGGAATGACAAGGTAATAGGAAGGTATTTTGATTACTTGGTTACTAAGAAAACTTTTTTCAACGTCGAGTTCGGGCGTCAAATCATCCCAAAAGTTTAATTGCAACATAAAAAAGTTATAACAAGAGTGGTTTGTCCTTTTACCGACGTATCTGGTGTTAAAACGAGTACCTATAAGAGAAAGAGGAAAAAAAACATTTTTTGCATTTTGATTACTTGGTGACGAAGTAATCAAAATGCCTTGCTAATACCTTGTCATTCCCAGGACTTTACATAGCGACCGAAGTTTCAAATGATTAGTTTTTCTTACTTCTTTCCCCTCATACATACACTTGACATCAGAGGTTGAAGATTAGCTCCGCTTGGAACCCAGAACGGGTCCATTCATACAAGTAACCAGCCCCTAAAATTAGTGCAAAAAAATGGCTTTTTTCCCTCTTTCTCTTATCTCTACTCGTTTTAACACCAGATACGTTCGTAAAAGCACCAGAAACTCTTGTTATAACTTTTTTATGTTGCAATTAAACTTTTGGGATGATTTGGAGTCCGAACCAGACTTTAAAAAAAGTTTACTTTGTGACCAAGTAATCAAAATGCGTTCCTATTACCTTGTCATTCTCACGCCTTCACATAGTGACCGAAGTTTCCGATGGTTATTTTTTCCTACTTATTTCCCCTCATACATACACTTGACAGCCGAGGATGAAGATTAGCACCTCTCAAAACCAAGAACGGGTCCATTTAGACAAGTAACCAGCTCCTAAAATTAATGGAAAAAAATGCATTTTTTTTCCTCTTTCTCTTATCCGTACTTGTTTTAACACCATATACGTGCTTAAAAGCCCTAACCACTCTTGTTATAACTTTTTTATGTTGCAATTAATCTTTTGAGACAATTTGGAGCTCGAACCCGATGTTCAAAAAATTTTACTTGGTGACCAAGTAATCAAAATGCTTTGTTATTACCTTGTCATTCCTACATCTACACATAGCGATCGAAGTTTCAAATGATTATTTTTTCTTACTTTTTTCCCTAATACATACACTTGACATCGGAGGAAGAATGTTGTCTCCTATTAGATCCCTTAATGAATCATATCAGACAAGTAACCAGCCCTTAAAATTAGTGCAAAAAAATGCCTTTTTTCCTTTGTCTCTTATCTGTACTCGTTTTAACACCAGATACGTCCGTAAAAGAACCAACCACTATTGTCTTAACTTTTTTATGTTGTAATTAAACTTTTGAAATAATTTGGAGTGGTTACCATGTGAAGACGTGGGAATGACAAGGTCACCATGTGAAGACGTGGGAATGACAAGGTACTAGCAAGGCATTTTGATTGCTTGGTCACCAAGTAAACTTTTTTTTAACGTCGGGTTCGGGCTTCAAATCATTCCAAAAGTTTATTTGCAACATAAAGAAGTTATAACAAGAGTGGTTGGTGCTTTTACGCACTTATCTTGTATTAAAATGAGTACAGATAAGAGAAAGAGGGAAAAAATACATTTTTTCGCATTAATTTGAGGGGCTGGTTTCTTGTTTGAATGGAAAGTGTTTAAGATTTTAAAATGAGAGGAGCCAATCTTCATCCTTTGCTGTAACCCTCGTTTATTTTAAAAATTATGATTTTAAAATGAAAGTGTTTAAGATTTTTTATTTAAGAATGTTTGTTACGATTATGAATAATTGGAAGAAGAATACTCTGTCAGGGTTGTATCGCACCGTGCACCGGCCCAAGTGTTTGGGTTTGATTGGTGTTTGTTTAAAGTCCATTGTTTGATGGTTTCTATGTTTAATTAAAGTAATGAAGTAAGTTGGGTTAAATACACTAAAGGATTACCTTCAAGTGAGATCCGGTCGACCCCTGAATTTAGGAGGGGTCAACACAAATGGAAGTTTTAGTTGACCCCAGGATCAGAGAGAGGTCGACACAATTATAAAAATTTTGGTCGACCCCAGGATCAAAGAGCGGTTGACACTTTGTTTGTCTGTCGACCCCAGGATTTAGGAGGGGTTGACACAATAGGACCATCCAGAATGCTTTCGGTCGACCCAAGGATCTAGGAGGGGTCGACACAAAATAGTCCTTTAGTATGTTTTCGGTCAACCCCAGGACCTAGCGGTCGACACAAGTTGCTCTCGGGAACACTTTCGGTCGACACAATTGGACGAGCGGTTGACACATTCATATATGCCGTTGAAAAGTCAACCAAAACATGTAGAGTTTTCATTGGTGGACTTGAAGGAAATATTGATTATAGTTAATAAAGGACATAAAAGGCATGGGCTGCCATATCTTTCTCCCAGCCACGAACCCTCTTCCATTTTCTTCCATTTTTTTGCTCTAAGCTCAAAGGAGAGTGAGATTTTTCAAAGAAGAGAGGTGTTGATGAAGAAAAAGGGTGAGCTAAGGCGTCCTTGAGTGACTAAGTGAGTTATTTCAAGAGAGGTGAAGTACAAAATCCCAAGTAAATTTTTGAAGGTTGAAGTTCAAGGTATTATTCTATCCTCTAAGTTTCTTTTAGGTTCAGTAAGGCTAATATGATGTATTGGTTGGGTTGGTGGATAAATATGAATGATTTCATGTTAATTTCTATGAAATCGGTTAATTATCGGCAAGGTTATGGTTTTTGACATTTCGTAAAACTGTATCACAACTTTGAGTTTATATTCTGCATAAGAGTTACAGTAGGCTCTTAGAGTATTTCATAGCCGTTGGAATCACTAAATTCAGAGATATGTAGACAAAGTTATGGGCATCGCAAGTCAGTGTATGGAAACTGGGGAGAGTTTGGGTCAACCCCTTATGGTTTGGGTCGACCGATTCTCAAGATTAAAAAGGGCAAGCTCTCTGTTTTGTCGACATGGATCAAGCCCTTATAGTTTGGGTTGATCGATTCTCAAATTTAAAAGGCAAGCTCTCTTTTTGGTCGACATGGGTCGACCCCTTACAGTTTGGGTCGACCCAATCGGGGTTCAAACATTAAGTGCCCTCTGTTTTTTCAACATAAGTCGATATGTGTTAGTTTTCTGAATTTGGTGTCTTTTAAAAAGTTATAGTAGACTCCTTAAGGAACAATTTAACACCTTAATCATTAGGAATAGATCATTAATGAGGAAGTTATTGTCATTTGAAGTCGGAATAGAAAATTAAGACTTTATGCAAATTCTGATCCATATATGATTTATATATTTAGGTCATTTATTGGATTAAAAAGGGGCTCAAGTGGAGTGATTCAAGAAAGCAGCTAAGGTAAGTTTGCATTAAGATTGTTTGGCCCTTAAGTAAGACTACATTGCAAAGATTAGGATTATGTTTGCTGTGTGCTGCATAATTGTTTTCATGACATGTTTGGTGATGTATGCTTATTTTCATGTTATGTGATGTGATTTAAGTGATCTTTTTCATAGTTATATAGTCATGCATCATAGTTTTATAAAATGTCAAGGAAATGATTTCATGCATTGTTTTACAACGTAGTTGGAGGTAAACGAGATATGATTGGTGGTATGGGATGCCAATTATGTTTCGTCTCTGATGAATTAAGAACTTGAATATAAGCAGAACAATAAAGTAAATGGTTATTACAGGCCTGAGCACTCTAAGTAGTAAGTAAGAGGGCCCAGGCCCCAGATCAGTAGAAGTTGAAGTAGGTGGAGGGAGTGTTCTTGAGATCCTATAATATTTCCAAAGATAAAGAAGATATGAACCTAAGAAACTTGAATGAAAATGTGCATTGTTTTAACGCCATAGCATACTCATGCATTGCATTTTATAGTTATGCTTCTTACTAAGCTTTAGGCTCATAGTTTAGGCTTTGTAATAAAGGGAATGTAATGGAAGAATGGGTGCAAGTGACTGACCAAGAAGTTAGAGCAGAAGAGTATCAAAATGATACGGTTTATTGAGCGATGACCAACAGGGAGTGGTGTATGACACACACACAGTTAGAATATAAAATGTTTTGAATATTTTGAACCTTTTGAAGATGTAATTAAGGTGTAAACCCTTATTTTGGTGTGATGGATTAAAATTTTTTGAAATGAATGTACTTAGAACTATATTCTTCCGATGTAAGTTTACGTTATTAAATGCTTATGTATTTTGATAAAAGGTAGAATTCAAATCGTTGTTTACAAACAGTGTATGTATGTTTTAATTCGACGGTTTTCCTTTAAACTGTTTTATGAACTAAAGATAGTTTTCAGAAATTAAAGTAACGAGTTTTCCACCAAAGTAATGTAAGTAAGTAAGTAAGTAAGTAAAAAATCATGTAACAGACCGGTTCACGGGTCACCATCAAGCAAGTAAAGTAAGTAAGTAAAGAAAGTAAGTCAGTAAGTAAGTAAGAAAAGCAGTAGGCGGCGTCTCGGGAATTTGGTTGTTACAATTATGGTATCAGAGCAAAACACACACGAATAAATAAGGGAACGAAAGGGGTGAGTGCACTTGTTTTAAGTCGGTTCTTTAGACAACTCAATAACTGTATCATTTGCATACTTTTATGTTATAACATGATTAAAGTTGAGAGATACTTATTTTGGAGTACTAACGATCTGATTGGTGATTGAATGATTATGAGGAGAGGAACAAGAAATATTACAGAGGGAACTAATGAGACTGCTATTAACCAACTGTTAGATTTGGTTAATCGCCAGTTTCAACAATTGGAGCGAATGATTAATGGAGAAGAACAAAGAAATGGACGAAACAAGAATGGTGGCGGGCTTAGCTGTGCAAGATTTAGGAAAATGAATCATCCACTGTTTGATGGATAGTCCACAGATCCTGTGTTGGCTGAAGAGGGCAACAATTTTGTTGATGGTGAAAGTTCATATCACAAGAATTTTTATCGAAATGAACTTGATAATTCTAGACTTATTAGAGATAGTAACAAGGGAGAGTCATAATAGCCATATTAGAATGTTTCCTATATCTCATACTATGGAAAAACTAGAATCCAGGTACCTACTACACAAAATGTGGATATGGAGCTTTCTTAGTATACAAGGATTGAGTATCCAGGTCGAGTAGCCTCTCAAAAACTAACTTTTGTGAAAACTCATGTAGATAAGGAGCACTCGGTGATTGATTCAAGTGTAGCGTTGCATCATAGGGTGACTGGATCTGATTATAATAGAGACATAAGAAACTCAAATTGAATTACTGATTTAGAGAGACCCTCTTCTAACTTAGCAAGATACAGAGGTTTGGATTCATATCAAGCCAAAGAAAGGATTGCATCTTGCCATGACTTGTTGAGGAGAAGTGACGAATATAAGCCAAGGCCAGTAGATTCTGATGAAAGAAATAGGAGTGCTGATTATCATCAACGAGGTGTTTTTAGTCCTAGGAATGAGCATAAAGATTATCTTTACTCTAGACTAGACAGAACCATGCTCATGAATATGCTCAAGGAAGCTAAAATAAAATGACTCACTTGCATAATGAAATGGGTTATGGTCTTGAGCAGAGTGAGAATTTCAGTAAAGCAAGATGGTCGATTTGTAGATGCTTTGGATGACCATATTAAAGTGGTAGGTAAGATGTCACAGGATTACAGAATGTCTCATTTAGACGATTGTCAATATTCTCATGCCTCAAGTAAGCATGAATATGGAAGAAAAGAAATAATTGAAGTTTCACAATTAAATTTCTATTCATCATGTATCCATGCATGAACCAAATCATAAAAACATGGATTGGTTGTAATCAATGGAGAGTTATGATTCATATAAATAGAGATGTTGACAGATTAGTTGGAAGTAAATATACTCACGAAAAAGAAGTAAGAGCTACTCATCATAGGATGAATAGATTTGGTGAGTATGAGGCTTCAAGAAACTACCACGATTTATACCGCAGTGAAAAAGACGTTCTTGCTATGGATTCGGCTAGGGAAATAAGATTTAAAAATGAGAAAGACAGAAAGTAATTAAAATATGCCTAGAGTATCAAGTAAGGGGAGTCTCATAAATCTAGAAGATTGAATGTAAGAGTTTTGAGGAGAACTAGTTAAGGAGGTAAGGGAAAAATATATATAGAAGACATTTTGAGGTTTATCAAAATTTTCCCCACACTTAGATGAGTAAAGAAAAAATTAAAGGGTACTAGCATATTCAAGGTTTAAAGTTGGAAACTTATAGAGGAGCTAAAGTAGCTGGTACAAAGATTGTTAATCATGCTAATGTGGTTGCCAAGAATCTTTGAAATTTAGATGTGATTTATGAGGTAGAAGAAATCTTTGATGATAAATTCTTTGAACCGATAATACCTCAATCAAGTAAAGAATGACAACCACTGAAAAGAACGAAAAGGATCAAGTGAGAATAAACTCAAAGGAGGTAAGGCAAAAAGTAATTTTAAGGTTCTTCTCAAGCCAAGTTATACCATAGACTTAAAGGAGGCATTTTGGAAAATGTGCTGTCGGCACATGACTAATTCAAGGATGAGAAAATTAAGTAAGCTAATGATAACAGATAAGTGTATGTCATCAGAGATTGCCAACTTGTTCGATCAAAATGGACGATATTTCAAGATGACATTCATGAAGAATATAAACATTATGAGTTTTTGGAAGATATCTGTTAGTGTAACAAATGCACCAGTAGCTTTATGGACATAACAAGTTGAATGTTTCAAACATTTTGGACAAGTATGTGGAGATGCACACCTAAAAGATAGTAAGATTAGTTGAATCTCAATCTCCAATTTTTTGGAAAGACCATAAGAAAAGTTTACAAATATGAATGGCGGTTCATCCCCAAACCGGTAGACGAATAAAAAGGGCAACCTAAATTTAGAAGACACGGTGAAAGCATGAGTGTTGAAGTTTCAAAGTGTTGTAGAGCAAGTTATTGCCCTTAGCAGAGTTTACTTACACTCATTACTACTAAGCTACAATTAGTACAACCTTTATAAGGTGAAGAATGATGAGAAGTGTAAATTACCCCATATTAGATAATACTAGAGAAGCGAAATATATCATCCAAATATGTTACAATAACTCAGGGATCAATATGCATGATTTGGAAAAGGATTTGAGTGTTACAAGACCAAGATGAGGACTATGCTAGCTTAGACAGGACTCAAGTTTTGTTGAGGAAGACTCATCCCAAAAAGCTATTGGACCTGTCTTGATTATAACTAAGATTGAAAAAGCAGCATTCAAATTGGGAAATTTCAACCATGCAAGGATTATACCAGGTAGGTCTCACATCGATGTTGAAAAAGTTCATATGGATCCTAATTAAGTGAAGGAAATGAAAATGGTATAGGGAGTTTAGGTTTGACAGTAAAATTTGAATATTTGAGGCTGGACAAAGGTTAAATTGGGATACAAATATAGAAGGATGAAAATAAATCAATAGTTTAATACAATTGAATGACTTGGAAAATAATAGAATTTGAGTTGTATTTGAACGATGATTGATTAATGAATGGAAAGATGGATTGATGTTAGATTGGAGAAAGATGAAGTGACTTTAGTAATTTTAGCTGTGATAATAGATTAAAGAGAGATGAAGGGTTTGTATAGGTAGAGTAGTTGAGATTTGATGATGAGATATGAAGAGATGTGTTAATCAAATTAAAAGGAGGAATAGAGAGTTGAGTTATTTAATGCAATTGGGATTGAATGGGATGATTAAAAGGTTACGAAGAAGAAGGGACAGTAACTTTGAATGAAATAACGAAGAAAAATGTAGGAAATATTTTGGTTACTAAGGATTTTGTAGTCAGATTGCCTACAACAAACAGAGGAGCACACAATAAGAATATTGGATACTAAGATAAAGGTGTTGCAGAACAAGCAAATCTCATTGGTGAAAACTCTATGGAAAAATCATAACGTGAAAGAAGCAGAGGTGTTTGAGGACAAGAAACAAAAGAAAAGTATCCAGAGGTATTTGAGGACTAAATTTTGAGGATGAAATTTTTGTTAAAGAGGGTAGAATGTAACAACCCTTGTTTATTTTAAGAATTATGATTTTAAAATGAAAGTGTTTAAGATTTTTTCTTTATGAATGTTGGTTACGATTATGAATAATTTGAAGAAGAATACTTTGTCTGGGGTGTATCACACCGTGCACCGGCCCAAGTGTTTGAGTTTGATTGGTGTTTGTTTGAAGTCTATTGTTTGATGGTTGCTAGGTTTAAGTAAAGTAATGAAGTAAGTTGCGTTAAATACACCAAAGGATTACCTTCAAGTAAGATCCGGTCGACCCTAGGATTTAGGAGGGGTCGACACAAATGGAAGTTTCGGTCGACCCCAGGATCAGAGAGGGGTCGACACAATTATAATACTTTCGGTCAACCCCAGGATCGAAGAGGGGTTGACACTTTGTTTACCGGTCGACCCCAGGATTTAGGAGGGGTCGGCACAATAGGACCATCCGTAATGCTTTCGGTCGACCCCAGGATTGAAGAGGGGTCGATAAAAAATAGTCCGTTAGTATGTTTTTGGTCAACCCCAGGACCGAGCGGTCAACACAAGTCGCTCTCGGGAACACTTCCATCGACACAATTGGACGAGCGGTCAACACATTCATACATGTCGTTGAAAAGTCAACAAAAACATGTAGAGTTTTCATTGGTGGACTTAAAGGAAATATTGATTATGGTTAATAAAGGACATAAAAAGCATGGGCTGCCATATCTTTCTCCCAGTCCCGAACCTTCTTCCATTTATTCCCGTTTTATTGCTCTAAGCTCAAAGGAGAGCGAGATTTTTCAAAGAAGAGAGGTGTTCAGGAAGAAAAAGCGTGAGTTTAGGCATCCTTGAGTGACTAAGTTAGTTATTTCAGGGGAGGTGAAGTACAAAATCCAAAGTAAATTCGTAAAGGTTGAAGTTCAAGGTATTATTCTATCCTCTAAGTTTTTTTTAGGTTCAGTAAGGATAATATGATGTATTGGTTGGGTTGGTGGATAAATATGAATGATTTCATGTTAATTTCTTTGAAATCGGTTAATTATGGGCAAGGGTATGGTTTTTGAGATTTGGTCCAATTGTATCTCGAATTTTAGTTTATGTCCTTTATAAGACTTATAGTAGGCTCTTAGAGTAATTCATAGCCGTTAGAATCACTCAATTCAAAGCTATGTAGACAAAGTTATGGGCATCGCAAGTCAGTGTACGGAAACTGGTGAGAGTTTTGGTCAACCCCCTATAGTTTGGGTCGACCGATTCTTAAGTTTAAAAAGGGCAAGCTCTCTAGTTTATCGAATGGGTTGACCCCTTATAGTTTGGGTTGACCGATTCTCAAATTTAAAAGACAAGCTCTCTTTTTGGTCGACATGGGTCGACCCCTTACAGTTTGGGTCGACCCAATTGGGGTTCAAACATTGAATGCCCTATGTTTTGTCAACATAAGTCGATATGCGTTAGTTTTCTGAATTTGGTGTCTTTTAAGAAGTTATAGGAGACTCCTTAAGGAATAGTTTGACACCTTAATCATTAGGAATAGATCATTAACGAGGAAGTTATAGTCATTTGAAGTTGGAATAGAAAGTTTAGACTTTATGCAAATTCTTATCTGTATATCATTTATATATTTCGGTCATTTATTGGATTAAAAAGGGGCTCAAGTGAAGTGATTAAAGAAAGCAGCTAAGGTAAGTTTGCATTAAAGTGGTTTTGCCCTAAAGTGGGACTACATTGCAAAGATTAGGATTATGTTTGATCTGTGCTACATGTTTGTTTTGATGACATGTTTGGTGATGTATGCTTATTTTCATGTTATGTGATGTTTTCATAGTTACATAGTCACGCATCATAGTTTTAAAAAATTTTAACGAAATGATTTCATGCATTGTTTTACAACGTAGTTTGAGGTAAACGAGATATGATTGGTGGTATGTGTAACGACCCGATTCCCGTGCCGCCGCTTTCTGCCTT
>QAOC01039650.1:30758-53420 GCA_003255005.1 Begonia fuchsioides | reverse complement strand
ATTCCTTCGTCCACGACCCTCCTCTTCCTCTCTCCCCTTTCTTTCTTTTCTTCCCTTTTCGTATCTCCCTCTCCTCTTCTTCCCCTCATCCATGGACCTCTCCCGTCCCCGTTCCAATCTCTCTCTAGGGTTTTCCTCTCATGCCCCCCTCCCCGCCCCATCCCAGTCGCCGATGATTCCCTCTCCCTCCATATCGATTCTGCTCTTCCCCACCTCCCCAATCCCCTTCCTTCTGTTCCTCTTCAATTGCTGGACCCGCGGGCCCAGACTGGTGCTGCCGAGAGGGCAAACGCAGACGACGACGACGATAGGGAGGTGGAAGAGTTTCAAATTCTGGGTCACTCCATGTGCTTGAAACGCCGAAGAGATTCTGAATCTTCTTCCTCCCCCGTCTCCTCCAAGAGGGGGTCCGACCATTCCGATCTCGAGGGCCGCAGAAGCGCTGTTCGCACATGGGGCAACCAGACTCTCCAAATCGCTGACCCCTTGCTGTTTGATATCATGGAGAAGGAAAAACAAAGGCAATTTACAGGACTGGAATTAATTGCTTCGGAGAATTTCGTATGCCAAGCTGTCATGGAAGCGCTTGGGAGTCATTTGACCAATAAGTACTCGGAAGGCATGCCTGGTGCGCGCTATTACGGAGGAAATCAATATATCGACGAAATTGAGTTACTTTGCCGTGAACGTGCATTGGCAGCTTTCGGCCTCAATTCTGATTCTTGGGGCGTGAATGTACAACCATACTCGTACGTCAGCCAACTTTGCTGTGTGCACGGGATTGTTGCTTCCTGGTGATCGAATCATGGGTTTGGATACTCCTTCCGGAGGGAACACCAGCCATGGGTATTATACTCCTAATGGAAGGAAGGTATCTGCTGCTTAAATCTTCTTCGAAAGTTTGCCTTACAAGGTCAATCCACAGACTGGGTACATCGATTATGATAAGCTTGAGGAAAGGGCTCTGGATTTTCGTCCAAAAATACTAATTTGTGGTGGGAGCTCCTATCCGCGAGAATGGGATTATGCGAGGTTTAGGCAGATTGCAGATAAGAGTGGGGCAGTTCTTCTGTGTGATATCGCTCAAATTAGTGGCCTCATAGCTGCAAAGGTGTGACTTCCACTTCTCTTTTGATATATGGAGCCATATTGTCTTTTCTTTGTAGTTTGTTGTTCATGTTATGGTGTTGTTAGTTCTCGGGGAATTGTATTATATTTAACTGTATAGCTATTTTCTGGTTTTGACGTAACTTATTTCCTTTTTAATCACAGCCTCATATACTGTTCTTGGTTCCTTGATTAGGAGAAAGAAAGTTTAGTTGGCCGTGAGTGAAAACTTCTGCTTAAGCATTTCAAGTTAAACTCACTTGATAAGAAAATCACGAGAAACTTGACTCACGTTTCTTGATTGCGATTTTTAATTTCTTTTTAGTGACTGTTCTTTTCCTATATACAGATGCAGTACAGCATTAGATCTTTTTTGAGAAAGTGTTTAAAGGGGAATGTGAAGGGTTGTGTGATGAGCCACCAATCATTAAAGGAATGGAAGGTCATGAGTTTTGAGTATCCCAAAGTTATTTATGATTTTGTTGTTTGTTAGATGTATTCAAGAAAGGAAATCATCAAAGGAAAAATTGGCATTTTCATCAATAGCCTCGGATTAGTGTCACAGGCCGAGGTGTGGATGCTACAACCTCACGGTTGTGGTCCAACATTGGTGGGGACAAGAATGGCACATATATATAGAGAGAATGTCTGAGAAGTAAAAATTGCTGCTCACGAGAAAAAAACATTACTTGTTTTTCATGCTTTGATGGCAAAAAATTTCTAGATTTTCATCGTGAGAGAACATGTCTCTACACGCCAGGAGATTGGGTTGAAAAAATAAGTCTCAAGTGACACTAGTTAATCAGGATTCTATGTATGCAAATTAGTTGTTAGTTAGATAGAAGGAAAATTAGGAAATAAAAAGAGACTACTACTCTTGAAAACTGTTGTAGTTTAGGTTCCTATCAGAATGGTTGCAGGTAGTATCAGTAAATATGACTTTACAGCTGTATCATAAACCTTTATACAAGGTAATAATTTGTTCAAGTTTTGTATTTTATTCTCTGTTGCATTCGGGTGGATAAATTTCTCAGAAAAACCAGCACTTGTTGGGAAATTTTCAATATGTTATACAGCTGATAGCTAGCATATTCTTGTTTGTCAAGACAGAGTCTCTAATTAATTACATCAATTTCCTTGATTTTCAAGGCTTTTTCCATGTTTTTCTCTTTCCTATGGAAAAACAGAAGAAAAGAAATTGAACTTAATAGACTAGTAAAATGGTCTGCGTACTTATTTTTCATTTATTGGTGCAGGAATGTCTAAACCCTTTTGAATATTGTGATATTGTCACATCGACAACTCATAAAAGTCTCCGTGGTCCTATGGGTGGTATAATTTTTTATAAGAAGGGTGCGAAGCCAAGGAAGAGATCAGCACTAACTCAAGGGGATGAAAGTGACCGATATGACTTTGAGGAGAAGATAAATTTTGCTGTTTTCCCATCACTACAAGGTGGACCACACAATAACCATATTGCTGCTCTTGCTGTTGCGTTAAAGCAAGTTGCTACAGCAGAATACAAGGCATATATGCAGCAGGTGAAGAAAAATGCTCAGGCCTTGGCATCTGCTTTACTCAAAAGAAAATGCAGGCTCGTAACTGGTGGCACAGATAACCATTTATTACTGTGGGACCTTTTGGTTTGACAGGTGATCATTTGAACTCCTTTAAATGATTAATGGTTCGTGATGACTTCATCTGCCTCAATTTGAATGTTCTGACTTTGATACTTTCGTAGTTAGAGATACTACTATGACATATTTGCAACATTGAGGTTTAAGCTGATCACACTTGCTTTCATGAAAGTTGTAAATCTCAAAATTTTGTTTACGGTTTTACAGGCAAGAGTTATGAGAAGGTTTGCGAGATATGCACATTACTCTGAATAAATGCAATGGAACTATTGTTGGAGGCGTAAGAGTTGGTAAGTCTTTATCAGGCGTAAGGTTTGCGAGATATGCTGATCAAAGGCTATTAGTATGGCTTATTTACAAATTCCTTCCTGTTTTATTGTTTCTTTTGATTTTCTGTTGTGTTTCTCTTCTGATTCTATCTATGCATCACACTTTCTTAGGACAATATGGGGTCTTTTCATATTCTGAAGAAATAATTTCCGCAATCTATATGGGAGATTTAGATTAAGAACAGTTTTTTCCTGTTATTGATTAAAAAAACTACTTAATTCTTGCAGGTACTCCTGCTATGACATCAAGAGGTTGTTTGGAGGATGATTTTGTGATCATGGCAGACTTTCTGTATAGAGCAGCGCAAATTGCAAGTATTGTGTATCGAGAGAATGGGAAGATGCAAAAGGCTCTCAAGGCCCTGCAAACCAACAAGGATATCCTTGAGCTTCGCAGCCGAGTTGAAGGTTTTTCTACTCAGTTTGCAATGCCCGGTTTTGATATGTGAATGGGTTCTAGAGTTGGAATATGGAAGAATGACAGTTTACTAACTCGGATGACCCGGAGTAGTTCTGAAGATCGTGACATCTTTTATGGGTGTTTTTACCCAGTAGCTGTATTGGAACTTCTTCTAAGGGGGATGGATTCTTGGAATAATTGGATTTTTTGAAGATTAGTTGTTGTTCCTATGAGAAAGCAATTCTCGTTGCTTCTCTAATTTGTTGTTCCCATGTAGATTAGTTGGCTGAGTAATGTTCTGAGAAAAAAAAGGAAATTGAAGGAGCCAAATGGGCGGCGAGGTTAGAGGTTAGTTATCAGATCCTCGAATTCATCGTATTGTGTGTAAATTTCTTCAATTTTTGTTGAGATTTGGTTAGTTTCTGTCTTGAGTTTGATTCTCATTGCCTGAGATTTGAGAACATAAGATTGGAGTGTTTATTATGTCGTAGAGATATCATATCCGAAGAGTTTTTTTGCAGGAAGATATTACAAGCTCTGGTAGTTTTTTTGCGGGAAGAAATTACAAGCTCTGGTCTTGAGATATGAAGAGCTTGTCGTTGCCTCTGATGACTTCGATCTCTTCTCCACGCTCCCCGTCGCTTTCTCTCAACGCCTCCATTCTGCTCGCTGCCCAGCTTTCGTCTATTTTCCGTTCGTTGACGCTCCCGTTGCCCATTCCTCAGTCCCTTTACCCTTTTCTTGGCCGGAGAAAGAGGAGGATTTGACTTTTTCATCTTCTTTACATCTTTTTCTAATTATGGAACGTTGTTCTTCACCTTTTTTATGTCAAGGATGACTAGTTTTTTAGGTGGTGTATTATTGCTAACGTGCTTTTTAGATCCCTTTTATATTCTTAACATTAAGTTATTATTTTTGAAAAAGCAAGACAAGACAGAATGAATTCAGATCTCCCTCAAATCGAATGGCTTTCAAATCAACATGACCTCCATCGGCTTCGGAATCAATGGTTGATACCATCAGAATCCACATCAAAGTTTATATTAGCACAAGATTATCGTTTATACTGATTATCTTTTGGTGCAATAATGGTTGGAACCACATGAGTTCGTTCAAAATTTCATCACTTTCTCAATCATAAACGTAGCTGACACACATGCAAGATCTCATCAATAGAAGGTAAACTCACCTCTGTTCGATGCACTACATTTATTCATAACCTAATAATGTATATAGTTTAAAGAGAGACCCTTTTAATCATCCAAACAGACCGTTCCTACGAAGTTGTTCATTTGCTTGTAGACATAAGTAATTCTACTACGCAAACATTGGAAACAATTGGCTGCGGAGTCCTCGTATCTTCCTTGTCAAAAAAACCCATCATATGTTCTCTCTGAGCCGATGCCTAGTTCAGTGCTTTTACATCACATTCGTCTATCTTAAATGGTTCAAAATTAAATATAATCCTCATAATTCTGCCTTCGATTCCAGTTCTTGCTCAGAAACTTCATCTACAACCAAGTTTTGTGGTTGATTGGGAGCAACCACGGGTTCTTGCACATTTTCTTCATGCAAGATCTTCCGAGTAAATGTTTGTGCTTCCGAGTCGAGATCTACCCACTCACTCACTATCCTTCTGGCACCCTAATAGAAAGACAAAAAAATGGATCAAGATGAGGAACTCTTGCCAGGGAAAGACACCAACACAAAAGGAAACTCAAACAATACACCTTATAACATTTACTTTGAGATATTTTCAATTAATGGCATACACTTTTCCATATAACATATATTTTTCTGTTCTATTTGTGGATGAAAAAAAAACAGTGACGGTGGGCACTTGCATATTTTTATCGTTGGGCCATCCTAAACCAGAATAGCGCCTATACATATGAGGTTCTAGTGATAAGTAAATCACAATCATCTTTATTGAACTAGATAATGCTTCGCACGGAAAAACAAAGGCCGAGACCTCAGCAAAGATGACATGCCACATAAACTCAACTGAGAAGAATATGTGTACCTGAAGCTTGGGTTCCTTTGTCATGGGATTGTTACAGAGATCAATGGTCTTTGCTTTGGATTTTGTGGCATTACCACACCATGACTCGCACCAAAGCCATTCTTGTGGCAGCGAGAATATTGGTACAGCATGCTGAGCATAATTAGGAAGGTCCTGAAATGTGAATACCGGGTGTCAATCAAATGTGATTAATTAATACATAATCTCTCGATAGAACACTATTTTTGGATTCCCTAAAGGGCAGCAATGTAAAATTCAAGATAAGGATAAGACTACTTCAGTATTTATAGACAATTACACTGGTAAAAATTTTCATGGTAGGATTATTTTTTGTCATAATCATTTCTTGGCTACTACTCTTAAGTACTAAACAATCTTTCCTTTGCAGTTAAGATGTCATTTAATCAATAAAATTAATCACAACCCAATAATTAAATCCAAAACATTTAAGTGCAAGACCATAAAGTCGGACCCAACCAAAATCATTCAATATACTGTAAGAACATCACTCGCACAAGCTACCAAAAAGGGACAATGTCATTAGAAATCAAATCACAAATAAATTCAAATTCTCAGCAAAAAAAAGGGTTAAGAGCAGTAGCAACAACTCTTAACAAAAACAACAGATCAATTCAAGCGGTGGAAAATAGAGTTATCATAGCAACCAAAAAGCATATATCAAGGAAAAGTAGGCAGGTTCATAATTTAAATTAATGCTGGTATGAATCAGTCAATTGCATGATTCAGACCAACAAAGTTTGCTTGCCTGATCTAAGTTTGCTAAACTATTTGGGTCCTTGCTTAGAGTCTCGTAAAAAACTCTCAGATTGTCACCAGCAGCAGTCTCTCGGAATTTCTTCAAATCAACTACATATAAAGCACTGCAAAAAAGATAAAATTATATGAAGCATCGTCACAAAATTTTTGCAGCTATATATCCAACTCTCGGTCAATCTACTGAATCAGTTATAATGGTATGACACAATCTTTCAACAAATTACTATGTCTAGCTGTATTGTATTTTCATTTTGTTAAATCAAACATCTGGTGAATGTCCATATTTCAACAAAAAAACTAATCGCCTTCCATTATTTGCACAATTAACATCTTCATGTTTCCTTTTTCAGTAAATTTCACACTTTGTGAACTCATACAAAATAAAACGTCATTTAATGAAGTCAATTAAATATATATTAGAGTTATATAATGCAATTAGATTTGGGTGTACCTTATATGGTATGTTTTTCCTCGCAAATGTTCTTTCCAAAAACCCTGTTTATATAAAGACAAAAAAATAAGCTTGAAAAGAGTGAAAAACAAAGGCAAAGAACATTTATTATCAAGCATGCTACAAACTATGATTATTTCCACACAAAGCACATATATTTTAAGGGTAACGCATTATACTTCGTTTGGATGTTGCATGAAGCTTACTAAGTAAACAGGAATAAGAGGATAAAAGCAAAAGTATTTACTTCTCACAAGTGGTTTTGTGTGTAAAAGTACATTTTGGTCTTTTAAAGCACTTACTTTTTTTCTAAAAGAAGGGGGGAAAGCTCCCTTATCACTCAAGAAAGCAAAAAAAAAAATAAAACTCATAGGTGTAATAGTATCTTTCCAATTTGAATAAAAAATGATAATAATAAAGGTCAGTAAAATGTTGAGGATTGAAATTTTACCAAAAAGAAAATTCCATGTCATAATTTCTCAAGTATCAAACAATATAGTCTAGTGTAGCAAGAAACCAAAAAGACCAAGAGTTGACATTTTAAAGAATTCTCAAAAGCATGATAGTATCAAGAAGTCAACATTGGAGAACAATAATATTTTCTGTTGATTAAAGAAAAAACTCGAGAAAAATATTATAGTATGTTGACTTGGTGCAACATAAGTTGTATTTCGTGAAAGCAACAGTGAATTTAGGGAAACGTATGGAAATCCACTTTAAGGAATTGAAAAATTAATAATGATGATTTACAATTTATAAATACCTCTAATATTAAATAGACAAACTAAATACTTGAAATCATATGAAAGTTATTAATAAACATGGTCTTATGGACCAACTGGTTTCGCCTATACAACATCAATTTCTTCTTCTTGAAGAAAATTCATCCTAAAGTTAGCTGCATGGAAAGAATAATGATGTTGATACTGGAGGATAATGATGTCGACTACATTATAGGTTTGGAAATGTTCATGTCTATAGTTAGCTTGATCTTGCAAGCTTTGGCACCAATGTCGCAAAGAATGTGGAAAGAGTTGATCTTTTTAGCTTTAAGCTTGTTGTGAATACCGATAAGAAAATGATTTTTTCCTAAATAGATCATCACTAAATCTCCTTCAATTGATATTTTGAGGTGTTGATGCTTATCATCAGCCGATTTGTGATGCGTATTAGCCTTCCAAGTTCTGTTTCACATTTTGATGAATCGGTTAAACCTATTCTGCAAATTCGTGAGCTTCAAATTATCATTAGTAGAACAAGACAAAGTCAACTGCGTGCCTTGGAGTGCAATTACAAATGATTCCAAAAGGGCTCTGCTTGGAAGAACGATTAGCATACTATTGAAGCTAGCTCAATGTCATCATATTGTTTTGGTTTGTCTCCACAAAAAAAATTGAATCATATTGCTCAAACTGCCCACCTGTCTATGGGCGAATAGTGCTGCCATATTTCAACGAAGTGTCACATAACTTTTATAAGGTTTTTGCAAAAGTGAATGAGAAATTTGACATCCTTAATGAAGCAATGGAGCGAGGAACTCCGTGTAAGCGAACAACTTTGAGTAACTATATGACAGACATACAAAATTTTCTTGCATAGGAGAAAATAAGCAATCTTGGAAAATCAATCAACAATAACCATGACTAATCAATCCCTCATGAGTTCTCGGAAGGCCAAGAACAAAATCCATACTCAAATTTAGCCAAAATGTATCAAACTCTCATAAAGGGTTGTAAAGTCCTATATTTTGGGTATGCTCTTTCATTTTATAGCTTGAGAATAATAAAATCAATTTTTGACCATACTAATTGTTTAACGAAACCAGCCGGCCCACCTCATTTATTTTGCGACAAGCCAGCACCACGTTACTCAACAACACAACCAACTTCATAGCTAGCATCAACTCATCCTTCGATTACGTAGAGATAAGTGCACATTAATCTTCAAAAAATTTGCTAGCTCACTCATTCTGCATAACTGCCATTCGTTACCCTCACATGTGCCCATATTTAGCGTGCGGCGCCCATAGCCATTCTACAATATTCATCGAGCCATAGCTTAAGCAACTCTGTAAAACAATTCATACTTGTCGCCCCCTACTTTGATTCATCTTTGTGGAGGTAAGACCCCAATCATATTCCAGCAAAATTGCCTCAATTTGGTCCACTAGCAAGAACATATGAAGAAGATGGCAGATGCTTTGAGTGAGCGAGCTTTCTAGTTGAGGGAATTGGTTTGGCTCAAGCAAAGGCCGTAGTGTCAACAATAAGTGGCTCCAATAACAAGCTTGCCCCATACTATTGTGGCCCCTTCAATTTAAGCAAGGGTGTGAGAGGTTGCATACACAAAAGATAGAAGCTCCACTCAGTGTTTCTTGTGTCCAAACTTCAAAAGAATAGTAAGATTGCAATAACTCCTTTGGTGGTGTCCATTGTCTTTGAAAACTCAAATGACGACATTACCCAACCAGGAAGGTTCTAGATCTGCATCATTGTTCCATCAGGGACCAACTTGATAGAGGAGCAACTTAGGACTCAAATCAACACTCAAGGAACAATTTCCAAGTTTTGACCTTTAGGACGAGGTTGGAGTCATACGAGAGAGTATTGGCGCCAACTTATGCTAGTAAGGAATTGTTTGGTAAGTTATATAAAAGTAAAAGTAAGTGATAGGATATGTAGGAAAATATTTATTGCAGACTTGCTTTTTCCTTAGTCATAATTATGTTTTGAGGAGATATGACAAGAAACATAGACAGGGATTGTTAACGGAGTTAGTGAAGGGGAAGAGCATTCTGACATTAGTAATGGTTTATCTTGAAGACCAAGTCTATGGCTTCACGGGATTTTAGGGTATTATTGTTTTGTGCGTATGTAATTGATGTCTTGAGGAGTCCTCAGTACCAACCAAGCGCAACAGACATGCAATGTTATGAACAAATATGTCCTCAGAACTCTTTGCTATGATTACTAGTCTTGCTATTGAGTCTTATTTTGCAATAATTGGAAGTATGACTTATATTTTTCATCTTTCCAAGGCTGCATTTATTTTAAGGTGGCGAACGAAACCCTCGTTTGATCATGGAAAGATAGTTGGATTGGAGATATTCCTTTGTGTATTTTTCAAAGCATTTAACATCTTTTTGTCTTCTATGAAGCAGAATTTCACGATCCATGACATCTTTAATTAATTCAAGCTTTTGGAGAAGTATTGTTGACACAGGTATATCCTTTACAATCCTTTATCAAACTTTTCCTCTAAATCATTCTTTCGTTTCACTTCTTTTTTCATTTATATTGATGTAAGCAATGAGAAAAAGAATTTCTAAAAAAATACTAAAAGTTAACAATAGGTATGTACTTGTCTCCAAAACCGGTATCCATCCATGTCCTTGTTGTTTTCACAAAAAGGAGTATACGCAAGAGGTTTTCCTCTCAAATCCATGTCGTAAAGCTCTCCCATGTCTGCTCTTACAACCTGATCTGCATCAACAAAAATGACCTGCAAAAACCAAAGCATATAGTCAAAGATGACAATATACATGACTTGAAACTTAGAGGTGCTAATACCTTTTCCAAAGAAATAGGAAAAATAACATCAAGGAACAAAATTTTGTATGCCCAAATAATTCTCTGTTTTTCTTTCTGCTTATGCAACCAGGTGGGCCACTTGTAGGTAATTAATTCGTAGTCAAAAGCATATTCTTCTGCCATGTGTGGAATCACATCCTGCAATCAATTCAAGACAATTGTCGTGAAAAACAAACAAAACTCAAATGAAAATACATAATAATTGCCATTTTTTATGCGTTGTGGTTCAAAACAAACTTTTGGCTTATTTAGCTTAAATCTCATTATTGTATTGGGATGAGATTAGCTTTGATTCAGAAAGTGCTCATATAGTTTCTAATTTTTCGGGATATAAACCTCTTTCTGTAGTTCTTTCTAATTAAGAAAATTGGCTACTTCTGAAATCATGGTTCTCGCCTTGAAAAAGCTCTATCATTATACAATGCCTCAGTGAATACATATTATATTGCTAAAATATACATAAAAAGAATATACAACCTTAAATTTAGGAGAGAGATAGTTCTTTATGAACCAGAATTTGACTGGCCGATTTGTGTTTTTGAGAACACTTAAAATCATAATTTTCAGAAACCGTTCATACCTGTAAAAGAAACATTAAAAATCTTATAAGTAAATTTAATCATTGGAACCGTCATTGATCTCAAAAAGGAAGTATGAGGTTGAAAATCATTTAGTCATCTGAGTTGTTTACAAAGAGACATTACTTATATATACAACATATATACAATAAACTAACCAATAAACTAGTATAGACGAGATTCTTAATAATTTTCACCATAAAAAGTTAGGCAAAAAATAAAGATACAACTCTGCTCTCCAGTAGTCTATTTTGACGTACTAATTTTCATTCTAAACGCATCAGAAATCTTGCATTTATGTTAACGTTGTATGTGCATGAGTTTATATGCATAAATTTGTTTGTGTGTGCACATTTAGCAAAATAAATTGCTCTAGAAAGATGGGACCGTTAGACTAAAATAACTCACATATCAAATATGAATGAACAATAATAAGAAAAAGTAAGTAATATTACTCACAGATGTCCAGAAGCAATGGAAAAAATATTAATTGTCTTTCCTATGCGCCCGCTCTTTTCATGCTCCTAAGAAGAAAATTCAAGTCAATTACGCACAATTCTGATTATCAGGAATCAAAAATCAAATTGGGAAACTTTTCTTTTGTAGTTGTAAATAGAAAATGATTGTTCTTTTCAAGGATCATGTCATTTGCTATTTTTTGGTTTTTTTGTCACAAATCTATATGAGAATTTTTCTTGAGTTCTGCATCGTAGTTCTATTAATTATTTTAGAGAGCGTAGTTGAGTTTTGGTTTGCCCATTAACTAAATACCATTTATGATAAATTTTCTCCTAATTATTATTTATAATTTGAATTCCTTCTAAGGGTATTAAATTGTCTAATTTGTGTGGCAAGTGCATTGACTTTATAATATGGATAAGAAGCAGATGACAAAAGATCCAGAGACGCACCAACGAAGTATTATCACGCTTTTTAAACTGTTCCCTGCCACCAATCAAGTCAGAAGCCCATTTGAAAAAGTTTGAGTTCCACCTGTTACGATCTCCCTGCAGGAATTATTAAATAAATGGTCATTATATAACTAGAAGTGACCAAATATCCAAGTCAGAACATTAAGTTATTGGAAGCTTATTATAAGCACCTACATTTTTGTTTTCTCCTAATTTCTCATCAGCTTCAGTAACCAACAATTTCTCATGCTCCTTCCCTTTTTTCTTCTGTACTTCCATGTGAACTACTTTCCCCCGCAAATCATTAATTGTAATACGTTTTGCTGACGGTTTATTCTGATTTCTATCACTGGCTTCCTGTAAGACATAAAGTTCAGAACTTCTGCCTGGCGCGAGTTGCAGGTACCAAACTCCAGGGGAGACTTTCATTTGCCAATAACCTAGATTGGCCATCACAATAGTATCAACCAAGTGGGGTGCACTTTTAGTTCCAAGAATCAATTGAAGGCCCCTCGGAGAATCGTGATCTTTTTCGGAACAATGACCTGGTAAACATTATTAGCAGACAATTCAAACATTTAAATGATACTCCATCCAACAACTCAAGCTATCCAAAAAATAAAGTTTTCAACTTCAGATAATTACAGGCACTTATAATAGGAGGCAATATAGAAAAAAAGTTGAGTTTGAAATAGCGTCTAGTCACACTATATGAGAACATAACTAGGAAAGAAAATTTTATTATAATAAAGCATATTATATGCAACCTATGTATAGGTGCAAAAACCTAATCCGCAATCAACAAGAGCAAAACTAGGTCTCATTTAATCTCCACAATTCAGGATTACAAAAGAGTTAAAATTAGCAACCTCAAACAAAAGTCTCCTCTTGAAAGTACAGGCAATGTGTCATGTAAACAAACAATGCATTATTTTTCTCACACAAGGCAGACATGTAAAATGAGATGATAATTGAAACTAAGAACATTACCTAAAGGAAATTCATAGGAGGCGCATCGAGTGTTATATAAGTAATGATAAGATCATCAAATAGAAACAAGAGAGAGAGATAACAAGGTTAATGTACTAAAGGAAAAATGGGAGATGGCTGATGAGAGCAGATGGATTTTATATACATTAGAAAAAGTTGTACACAATGCAAAGGAAAAGAAGTAAACAATCTTTTCAAACAGCTTAGTATTTTGTTATGATTCAATTAAACAATCAGCCATCATTGATCATCTTTCACTATCTTTTCTCTTTTTATTGTTTTTTATTTAACGTGATCTTATCTCATCATGGACAAACAGGCACGTAATTACTGTATAAAAAGATTTATGCATACCAGTGAGAACTAGCGCTTCAAGGTCAAAAGTTGCTTGCAAAGTTCTGGTGTCTCCCAAATTTTCGAGCAAAATATTATCCAGGTCATGACTGAAACATTCAAATCGAAGTTACAGAGGCTCAATGTAAAATATAAAGGAAGAGAATAATTGTTAAAAGTACATGCAGCAACAAAAAGGTATGTGCCTCGGTCAAGGGAGTACATACACAGCAATAACAGGCTCCACAAGCCATGGCTCAGGAACATCAAGATTCATGGTGAGGGTTTTGGACAATGGCATATTTGCAAAGAAAGCTTTTGGACCATTTACAGAGACATCTATATTGCTAAAATCATCCTGAAAACCAACGAGTCAAAAAGAAATTATTGGAAAATTAATTTAGAAATAGTGTAATTATCAATTTATCTTCTAAGTTATAAGAGTAATTGTACTCGAAACCTTAAATTCTTAAAAACATCCATTGATATTTTGAACTTCACTATAAATACCATGTAATTAGTTTTTCTTTAATTTTAATATATTTGTCAATATGGTAATATTTTTTTGTCAATTTGATTAACTTCAATGATTTGCAAATAAATTAAAAACTCTAAAAATAAATTTACATTTTATTTAATTTTATTAACTTCAGAATAAAATAAATTTTTTTCTTAAGTATAATTTTTTTTTATTATTTTATTTCTATTAACTAATGAAATGCGTTAACTACAATTGAGAGACTACGTAAAAATGAATGAAAAAAACAAAATGACAATGTGTACGTTAAAATTATAGTTAAGTATAAGGTGTTGATTAGCGATTTTAAAATTTTGAGATATTAGATGCAAATAGTCCCATAGTTTAGGGACTAGATTGATATTTACTCTTTAGTACATTGTAAAACTATTGATCATACCACAGATGGCATCACATATCGATAATAATTCTTCAAAGGTAGATCAACAAGGGAACTCTGCAAGCAAATCATGTTATAGATTTAGCTATATATTGACTGAAGGAAGTAAATAGCAAGGAATGCTTATGGAATGAATCTAACTAGTCTTGCTTAATTCAAAGAATTGAAACTAACGGTAACATTTTGCATAGAGATGGTTCTTCCACTATTTTTTCATTGATTTCTTCCTAATACTATCAATCATTTCTCATTAAAAAATAATCTTTTATTTAAGAAACAATTTGCAAGACATCTATCCTAGCCAGAAGAACTGCTTTTTCAATGAAGTTTCAAAATTCTATGAATTGAAATTCATGATAATCGTGACTTACCAATCATTTTCATGATCATTGTTCTTATTTTATGACATAGCACCTAGCTATTTTTGAGAAAATTATGCATATGGTATGTAGAATTGGAAGTAATAGCATAATTGAATCTCGAACATATCAAGAATACTAGGAAATCATCAATGACTAAAAAAACTTCATGTCAGTAGTGCTAAATTTCACGACAAAACAGCGGACAATCAAATCATAAACTGAAAAGAGTTAGAGAAGCAATTTAGCGTCACCATTGGATTTAGCACAATCCTCATGCTAGGATTTATATACTTCCGTAGAGCACGGAAAATTGAAGACAGCTTCTGACCAGCTGGACTTAATGGATCAATAACAGCGTCAATGTGGATAGTAGATCTTTCGCTATCTAGAACCACAGCACTATAAAAGCAAAGACGAATAAGAAGAGTGAGATATTCTGCGAATGACACAAGCTTACAATAACTTCATTCCAAAGGAAGCTAATTAGGAGGCAATAGTTGCCTTGCCTGTATTGTGTATTCAAAACCTCAAACCGTGCACTTTCTGAACTCCGATCCCTCAGAGCCATAGAAGATGATAGAAACATAACAATATCACTGAGAAATTCACTGCAAGAAGAAGTTAAAAATGAGAAAAAAATATACATCATGATCAACCAAGCGATAGTAACTGTTCTAAATGTAAATGTGAAAAGAAAATGAAATTTCTTATTGGCAGATAATTGTAAAAATAAAAGAGAAAAATCATAATCATATCATCTTAAATGACTTCCAATTAAATAGGAATGAAAAGATGGCTTCCAATCAAAGAGGAAAAAAATGATGTCTTCAAAACATTTTGAAGTATATGCTCCATCAATGTTCTAAAAGACCTCATAGCACAAACTGACAAAAAAGAGAGTTCTTCCTTTTTAGATAAGGAGTTCCAAAAATACATTTTAATTTCTTGCCCTTATCTTGCGGTAAAGGGTAAAGCTCAAGAATAAACCTAAAGGGAATTCCAAACCATTGACAACCGAAAAGAAATCAGAGCAGATATCTACACAAGAAGAAAAAATGAGGTGGTCTCAGTTTTCCTTTGACACAAAGGGCCCGATTGATCTTACTCCAAAAGATGTTTTTTTACATCTTCAAGAATAGAAGAAGTGATAATAATTTGGGTTTATTGATGGCTTTATTCTAACTCGCACATGCAATAAGTCTTTAATTAGTAATTTATTTATTAATTAATCTTTTTATTTGTTTGTTTTAAATTCTTTGACACAGTTTTCGAAAAGTATTTTTAAAAAATTTCCTAGATGGAATTTATCTTTTATATTATTTAAATCATCTTGTTTGACTATTTAATTGTAGAATTATTCAAAAAACTTTTAGAACTAATTATTTTCAATTTATCAAAATCTGAAGAGATTTCCCAATTCATCTTTATTTTTCCTATTTTTAAATTGAATTCTTTGAAGTTATTTTAATTCCATGTTCCATTCACGAAATAAAACTTCTGCAAAATTGGACTCAAAGAATATTCTCAAAATCACTTACGTATAAAACAAATGAAAAACAAAAAAGTGCCTTTAGAAAAGTATCTATTAGTATTTGGACAAACCTTGTTAATTTATCAGGATCAAGATCGTCCCATTTAATTTCTTCAACAATATCCACAAGATGCTTTATTCTCAGCTTAAACTCTATCGATTCTAGGAGATTCAAATCCCGGCTCAAAAATGTGCTTCCCTTGGCTATAACCATTACCTACCAAATGAAAGCACATGAATTATGATTTCAATGCCATAAAACTCCAAGAAAGAGAGAGAGCTAAATTAGGCTGACCCTCCCATTGGTGATTATAGCATTAGCGCTAGAATTAAGCCCAAGGTTTCCAACAAAAAACTGATCCACCTGAAATTAAAGAATATATTTAGTTACCAGAAAGTCCAATAAAAAACAATAGCTTCTGCTATTACTATTTCTCTCCAATTGTTTAGATTTTATATTAGGATTTTTTGTCAGAAATCATATAGATTAAGAATATTTAAAGATTGTATAGACGATGATGAATAGGTTTTTAAGGGAACGGTAGATTCTTTCTGAACTGACTGAGTGGACCTATGCATTTCCCATCAATTAAAATTATGCTTCAATACTTTTTCAAATCAGGTTCCTCTTAAACAATCAACTAGCAAAGAGCTAAAAAAATAAAAGAAAATAGCTAATCATTTTAGAAAGACCAGTATCAAAAATCTGCAAACAACCACAGACCTTGTTAAGCATTTTTCTTGACTCCTCAATAGAAAGTTCATTTGTGGCAGATTTAAATGCCTTTGATGGTAAACCATTATTCTCAGCAAGCTCACAGACTTTTTCGATGAAATCAAGATTGTTGTCTGTTGCTATTTGAGATCCAAGCATAAAATGATGCTCATAATAGGAGCACACTTGATCAAGAAAAGTTAGAACCTTCTTCATATGACTGCACGGAACAAATAAGAGAAAAAAATATGCAGTTGAAATAATAACAAGTAAATAAATAACCCCAAATAGCAATAAGCTTCATCTATGAGTTTCAATTCGTTTTAAACTTTGCTTCAAGCAAAGATTTTGGATTTATCACACAACCACAAACTGCGACACCTTCATCAATGAATTTCAAGCCATTCAGTAGTACGAAAAACTTAAGGGAACGTGTATGGTGACATGGTCCAATGCTAGGATCTATAGCCAAGATGCTCATTAAATCAACATACTTAACATGAGGCTGGGAGAGTGTCCAAGGTAAGTACCAATAGACAGTCTTCATAATCCTCAATGGCGGTTTGCACTGTTTGGCTAGGTTCTTCTTGGTAGTGTGGTGTGGTAAGTGCTCCTTCTCAAAATGGTAGTTTTCCCTGAAAACCGAGGACATGGATCTTTGTGGAGGCTGTTGCTCCCATCTCCTTATTTGAAAGTGCTCTCCACGTTAAAGAGTTCTACAAAATGCTCTTTTTTCAAAAATAATATCAGTGCTACAAGGTTGAAACGTTTTCTAGAATCAGCTTTGTAGCTCTTCAATCACTTTGATTTTGCACAAGTTGTATCATCAGGTTTAAACTTTACTTCAAGCAAAGGTCCTTCACGAGCATAAATGGTTACTTCCTCCAGTTCCTTCTCAAGCAAAGACTTTGTTGAAACCTATTGGAATAGGCAACTCTTCAAACATATTTTTTCTCCTGTACACAGCTAGTAATTGATTCACCGAATATCTTCAGCTTTACCCATGATTATATTTTGGAGAATACCTTTTTCTCAAGAGCTTTTTATCTTGNCAAAGACTTTGTTGAAACCTATTGGAATAGGCAACTCTTCAAACACATTTTTTCTCCTGTACACAGCTAGTAATTGATTCACCGAATATCTTCAGCTTTACCCATGATTATATTTTGGAGAATACCTTTTTCTCAAGATCTTCAATGATTTCTATTCTTTTATTTTTATGGTCCACATCAAGGTAAAGTGTTTTCTTTTAAGAATTGTGGAACATAATTTTACAATGAAAATCTTTCTTTAGATTCATCCAATTCAGTTCCAAGGAAGTGCTTTAAATGTTAAATACATTGCTGATCTTTTTTTTGGAAAGGGGACCTCATCTGATTCTCAAGGAGGTTGTCATCAATCCTAAATTGCAAAGGGCCTTTAGTCTTTGTAACTTTAAGGTTATGAAAAATCTACGGCTAAATGACTTTGGATATTCCTTTTGACGTTGACTCTTTGTGGCATGTAGTGACTAAAAGAAAAAAATTGTCTTACAACCTCTGGTTGGGAAGAAACTCACTAATCGTTTTTTATTTCCCACTGAAAATTTCTCTTTATTTTTAACTTTTGGTGATTGTATAGTCTTGGTTTGATTAGGAGAAGATGAGTCGTTTGGGAAACTAATTTCTGCATCTTTCTCCAAGCCTTTATCATCAACCTCAAGTAAATGTTACTTTGTTGACTCTCTGTTCAACTTGACTGTGGTGGGGGACATCAAGACATTAAGAGTTTAATTATAATAGGGAAGAAAAGTCAAACTATATAAAAGTTTATTTCATCTGGTCACTCTTAAAATCCTTCAAATAAGCCTAAGATTTTCTCTCAATATAAAGAGCCAGGACGTATGTGGCGCCTAAGATTTTGGCTTACAACCAAATATCATCATAGGGGGATGCAATAGCTACAACCAATTGTGGAGCTATGTCCAACTGATGTCGAAAACCATTGAGTGAAGCAGCCAAGCAATGACAGTATAGTTCTGAAAGTCAAAGGTTTCATATAAAGTTGGTTTGATTGTACCATTGTCACATTTAAACTTGCTTTAGGGATGAGAGAATTTAATATTCAACCAACGGGGTAGGAGACTGAAGGGCATGATAGAGGTTTCTGTTCAGGCATGCTGATAAGATCAACTTTGTCCAAGGATAAGAAAAAGAGAAGGAAACTTTGTATCTACAACGGCTACCAAAGAAACTGTCACCGAAGGCTAACTGGTCAAGGTCAGAAGAAAAATATTGAGCAAGAAGCCTCTAGTACGAAGTAGAGTTGGAGAATAAAAATGTAATTCTCAATCTAGTCGTTGGTTCCAAGAAGCTTGATTGTAATACATTATTAGCAGAAGGAATGAATCGTTGCTTATTAACATTTTGAAAAAAAATAAACCTACATGTGTTAGCTAATAAATTACTACAGAATAGCCAATGCATTATTCAGGGCTACATTTAATTTTGTAACACAAAAAGAAATCTGCAAATAACCTATTCTTTTCAAATAAATTTAAACAATTTTGCAATTAGACCAAAGAACTCAGTCGCGATCAGACTTTAACAAACAAGTTTCCTTAATTTCGTACATTGCCATTTCTTTACTGTCTCTTATCAAGCTAAAACTAACATAAAAAGAATAAATTAGGAAGGAAAGAGTCACTTATCAAAAATAACAGTATACGGAAAAGATATTTCTAAACAAACCTCATAGAAGATGCACTGATTTCGAACACTTTCATAAGAAGAAGAGTGGATGAACCAGTGTCGTTTGACCTGAACAGAAATCCTATACGTGCATGTTGAGACCCTCCTAACTGCATCTCATTCAAAAATACGATAAAAGTGAATGGCAACAAATCTCGAATCCATTCCAGTGAACATACTAGCTCAGGGTCAAAACTATTACCAGGTAGCGCAAGCCTTCATGGATTAACTTTATCCCTTCTTTCGATGAAACATCAACAGCAATAAAATGGGTAACAGGCTTCAATTCATCAATTGCTGAAAAAAGTAATCAGGCAAAAATAAATATTAAAGTTTTAGGAAAAATTTAAAAGCTATTCCAATCAATTGACTATGGATAAAATTTCTCACTTTCAGGTGAATGGAAGTATTTGATGCCCTCAATAATGGAATTGCCATCAAGAAAAGGAGTCAAAAGAGATATGAACCTTGGTTTCTTATCAGCAATAATCTGACGAAATTGGGCCATAATAAAATGTATTAACAACAAAAATTAAGTATATTTAAAAGCAGAAGATCTCTTTCTTTAGGCAATTTAAACTCTTTTCAAGCAGTTTATGAGAGTGCATTCTGACATTCAGAGTTTTGTTATAAGGATAGTTAATATAAAAAGAAAAATTTTAAAGCAGAAAGTTATTATTGGTATTCCAACAATTTTTTGGCCCATCTGCATGTATCAAAATATTGATATTTCGACCATAAAGAATCAAATTTAAATTCATGAGACAATATTAATTACATTGCTGTCAAGTAGCTTATAGTTCAGAGTTTTTTAGGATCACAGTATAGTTCTCTTTATTTGGAGAGAAACTACCTGAAATGGAGTATTTTCCTCTCGAAAAAGGTTCTTCCTCTCTATGGTTTGTAATCTTATTTGTAATATATTTTGTCATTAATACATAATGCAGAAGGTTGATTGAACATTCAGCATCACCTGTGAATTATAGCGAAGGATACCAGTTTCTGATAAGAACTTTTCCAGCACATCAGTACGGGAAGTTATTTGACCATAGTACACTTGTTCCTGTATTCTAGGAAGCTCTTCGTTCATTGCATTAAGAAGAGACTCCTGATAAAATTAAAAAAGCAAAAAACAAGACTCCCAATAAGAATGAGAATACTCACATAATTATCTTAGGCCAATTCCAAATTTAAAATTAACGGCATCCAAAAGGAACTAAAAAAATTTCAGTCAAAAACCACATTGCCCACAGAAAGATTTTCGTGTCCTGCATATTAAAGAACCGTGTCAAAGCATACCTCTTTGTGATCAAAGACAAGGCCATTCATAAGTAAGCAACAAGGTGACTCATCCAGGCCAAGATTAAACACAAACATAGAGCTTTCTAAGGTGCGCTCTTTATATGTTTGTTCCTTCTCCAACTTCAGTAATACATCTTGAGGTGGGAATTTTGACTTTGGCCTAAGAAACAAAAAAAAATTAAAAAGAAGACTTCATAAATTGCAATTACAATATCTAAACTACATCAAAGCAAAATGAATTACACTTAAAGGGATTGGTAAGGGAAACATTAATATGGAAATGTCAGTGTAATCATCAGTCATAGAATATTAAAGTTTTTGAGGTTAAATAATTATGCTCAATCTCAAATTCNAACAAAAAAAAATTAAAAAGAAGACTTCATAAATTGCAATTACAATACCTAAACTACATCAAAGCAAAATGAATTACACTTAAAGGGATTGGAAAGGGAAACATTAATATGGAAATGTCAGTGTAATCATCAGTCATAGAATATTAAAGTTTTTTGAGGTTAAATAATTATGCTCAATCTCAAATTTCCAGAAAACTTACAACACTGCTTCTACAAATGCTCCTTCAACATGGTGCACTTCTGGAGCTTCCTCGAATAGGTCATCCATCCGTAATTTATTTATCTGAAACAATGCAGGATGTTGATGAGAATATAATTTACAATACAGTCCAAGAAATGAAAATCAAACTAAAGTTCCAATATGAAAATACTATGTCAACAAAAAATGCAAAGGAACGATTGACGTCATTGAATAAACTTGATCCAACAAACTGACCAAAGAAAATAATGATTTACCAAACTCTCATCAACATTTATCACAATATTTTGTCCATTCTCTATATTCAACCATCCCACTTTCTTTGCTCAGCTAAAGCTTCACATAAATCTACCTATTCTGAACAAAGTGATACTGACTCAACTTTATGAAGTTCATTACTAAAACTAATTAAGATCATATTGATATCAACACTTAATTCACATGTCACAACCATTTCTATGCTAAGCACAAAGATTTCACACGCTATCATTGTCTTGTCGATGTAGGTATGGAAATTTTTCCCGCTTTTATCCTTTTCTAACATGAAACACAAAAAAGCCAGTTTTTTAATTTCTCAAGCATCAAGCATCAGAGTTCGATAACACTATGGTGATTGAGACTTGCTGGACATTATCTAATTGAAACACAACATATATTCCACAGCAAATGCACTTCAAAATCAGATAAAAATTGAGACTTGCTGGACATTATCTAATTGAAACACAACATATATTCTACAGCAAATGCACTTCAAAATCAGATAAAAATTCAACAGAATTTAGAAAACAATATAGTTTTATCAAATTGATAATAATTATTTAGTGAAGAAGAGCACGTTATCGAAAGGTTAGTTAGTTATGACATTCAAGCAACATCATCTTCTCCAATATCACATGGTTGTTATTGATTCTAAAAAATGTAGATTGCAAACTCAGCCTCACCAATTGGCATGCAGCCCGTAAGCTAACTGTGGTGTGATGGGTCGGGCTTCAATAACTATTTAATGCCTAGTTCAATTGCTATGTAAATTAAGGAATTGTTATGACACATGCATTACTCATTCTAAATTGAAAATTTGAAAACGCTAAAGAGATAAAAGAAATTGATCTCCTTATCTTTGGTGAATCCTCGTATCACCTTCCCAACCTCGAATTAGGCCAGGACTGGAAATTTTTCACAAGTTAGCATCTATGGCTATCCTGTTTTTGTTACCTTTCCAAACCATAGCATCCATCACCTCATCACGCTTACGATGAAGATGAAAAGTCCTTGCCCAGACATTTTTTATGAGGATTGAAAACTTTTTTTCATAATAAACCAATTATACTTTAGCGGGAAAATACAAGGAAGAAGGGAGGACACTTTAGGGAAAAAATACTTGATTTCAAAGCAATTTCTCACAAGAGAATGATTGAAGATTGAATCTCT
>QAOC01039650.1:0-29977 GCA_003255005.1 Begonia fuchsioides | reverse complement strand
GATTGAGACTTGCTGGACATTATCTAATTGAAACACAACATATATTCCACAGCAAATGCACTTCAAAATCAGATAAAAATTGAGACTTGCTGGACATTATCTAATTGAAACACAACATATATTCTACAGCAAATGCACTTCAAAATCAGATAAAAATTCAACAGAATTTGGAAAACAATATAGTTTTATCAAATAATTATTTAGTGAAGAAGAGCACGTTATCGAAAGGTTAGTTAGTTATGACATTCAAGCAACATCATCTTCTCCAATATCACATGGTTGTTATTGATTCTAAAAAATGTAGATTGCAAACTCAGCCTCACCAATTGGCATGCAGCCCGTAAGCTAACTGTGGTGTGATGGGTCAGGCTTCAATGTTCAATTGCTATGTAAATTAAGGAATTGTTATGACACATGCATTACTCATTCTAAATTGAAAATTTGAAGGGCAAACGCTAAAGAGATAAAAACAAATTGATCTCCTTATCTTTGGTGAATCCTCGTATCACCTTCCCAACCTCGAATTAGGCCAGGACTGGAAATTTTTCACAAGTTAGCATCTATGGCTATCTTGTTTTTGTTACCTTTCCAAACCATAGCATCCATCACCTCATCACCCTTACGATGAAGATGAAAAGTCCTTGCCCAGACATTTTTTATGAGGATTGAAAACTTTTTTTCATAATAAACCAATTATACTTTAGCGGGAAAATACAAGGAAGAAGGGAGGACACTTTAGGGAAAAAATACTTGATTTCAAAGCAATTTCTCAAAAGAGAATGATTGAAGATTGAATCTCTTGAATATCAAATATTGGAAACTAATGAAGTAATCTGATAAAAGTAGTAAATAAGAATTTAAAGCTTAATAAAAACAAGTAACAGAATCATTGGGTATTCGATGTAAACTTTTATGTAAACCCAAATGTCCAATAGAAGATATTTTTGCAAATTTTTATTCAATAATTTATTGATAGTTTAAACGATATCATGTAATTGGCACATGATAGACCCTTCTTCTTCATCCTTTAGATCCCAGCCTGACAACAATAAAAATAAAAAAAAATAAAAAAGAAGAGAACTGCAGGTTAGTGAATCAACTTACATTGCTCAAGAACTGAAAAGCTGTTTGAATCCCATAGGTCTCTTCAACATAATTAAAGAGTTGAATAATCTGCAAAAATAAAAGAAAATGAAATTGATAATAATACCAACATAATCATCCATTGTTTTTGGATCTGCACTTATCAACCAACCATTAAAATTGTCCTTATAGTTGGGATTGAAAAATATCACAATAAATTTAACAAAAAAGATGAAGGAAACTTACCAAATTAGATATGTCTTCATTTAGTTTTACATTCAACATGCTCGAAAGTTCTAATTCGCCAGAACTCATCCCAATCAGCTTGATCAACCTTGAGGAGTAGAGTATAACTCCAAATCTCATAGGAAAATTGTTCTCGTACAAGGATATAATCATGTCAATGCTCTGCAAGATTGAATTTTATCAGGTAAATATAGTTAATAATCATGTAGAGGAAGAGTAATCAACTGGGTAGGAAAACATAAGACCAAACCTCAAGACCACATGCAGAAGCTGGATCAAGAACATAAACTGCATGAAATAGATTTTTCCGAATATATCGAAGTTGTCCCGGATAAACTGGCATCAAAATCTACCCAAAATAGACAGTGAAATATAATGACAAGTCAGACATAAGAATTAAATGTGATGCAAATCCCACAAAAAATACAGGAACTAAAATAACCTCGTTTAAATTGTTCCTCCATCGCCGGTACATAGCATCTTCTTCCAAATTATTGAGATATTTAACATGAGATGAACGAAAATCAATGCGATACAAGTCGTTGGATTCTGAAGGAGGAAGAGTGGAAAGGAGTTTCCGCACGGTGCGTTGAGGAATCTGATTGTTGATATTTTCCATGTCCCACAGCAGATAACAAAGATTTAAACAACTTTTATGAATCCAACGAGACAGCTCTGCCTCAAAATTTACTTAACTTTGAATACCAAATGCTAGAATTTATACAATGCATTAGTCTATATTTGCAAACATGAACAATAAATCGTGTTAGGATTAGATAATAAAGCCAGGAACAATTGAATCAAGTACAAAATGCATCATTTTATTACTTGAAAAATGATTCATAAAGTATAAAATATTTGGAAGATGATAGCTATCTATCGGGGAAACTAAGTCAACTATTATTCACCTTCAGTTTTGAATAGTCGTCTGCCATAAGCAAATCTTGATGAATCAAATCAATCAACCTAGAAGAGCACAACATAAAGTACATAATTCACAATTAAATAAAAAAATAATCTTCTCAATAGTGAATATTTCAACTTCATGCAAAAATAATAAATTAAATATGGAAGATATGTGACCATTTAAAACCAAGTAATTCATCCTTGAAACACAGTATATTCAACTGTAACAATGACTAAAGAAACTTTGAGCAATATAAAAGTCACTATACAAGATTACACAATAACAAAACAAAACTCCAATAGATTACGTGTTAGTTTTTATTTTAGTCTAGTGAGTATTTTGGTAATTTCGCAATTAGTCAGTCAGGTCTGTATTTCGCAATTAGTCAGTCAGGTCTGTTGAGTCAATTTAAATGGCCTTAGTCCTTAAGATTTAACAAACAATCAAATATCTTTTAATTATTTCTTATTCTTTTTTCTAACTTCATCTCTCTATAGCTGGAAGAACGGTGGTTACCCGAACTCATAGTAAACTCTCTGAGTCCGATCTTAACATTACAAGTAGTAGAAATTTATTTGCACTGATGTGTAATTATAATGTAGGTCTAAGGAAATAAAAAGTGCCAAAATTGAAAGTTTTTTCAAGTTGTACGACCCAAAAGCCTACTTAGATGTCTGATAAAACGAGAGGGTGGTGACGACAACATTTACTTATTTGATCTGATGGGAGTCTACCACAAATTCAAAATTAGGGCAAGATCTTGATATAAAAAACTTTTTGGGAAGATGAGTTATTCAATTTTGGGTGTCCAAATAGTAACTACCTAAGAATCTAAATATTTTTTTTTGGAGAATTTACAGTAGTCCAAACAACAAGTTTGATGCTTGGGTTTAGCTCGACTAGAATACTTGGACTAAGTATCTTGGATTGCAAAAAGGTTAGGCTAGTAGAGTCAACCTCTTATTTTGACACCTTTTTGTTAAGGATTATATTAAGATAATATAATATTATGAAGAATATTCCTTAGCATAAAAAAATATTCTATTATTTAAGTAGTTTAGTGCATTTAATTAGTATGTAACATGTGTCACCTTCTAAAAGATTAGATTAATATAAATATATGTAATAACTAGTTGATTGATTGATAATAGAATTAGACTTTTGATATTATTATCTTTCTATTTCCTTTCTCCGCGCATTTGAATAAAACTAATAATAACAAATAACTAACATCCATAAATAATAAATTGATGCTCAAAAAAATAACAAGGAAGAAAAATAATGAGTGGGTAGCCANAATAATGAGTGGTTAGACAAGGGTTAAAAATAAGTGATAAAGCACAAAGTCTAAGTAATTACATGTGAAGGTCAACATCCTCAATATTGATTAAGGCACCATTTAAAGCCATTAATGATTTGCCCGGTGGAATCATTCGCTGGTTCGCTAGAATTTCATCTTTAATTGAATCATTAAGCTGCAAAATAAAACACATAGATGATCTATGTAAGAAACAACAGACATACCTTTGACTAACGTATTCGTAGTGCCATAGTTACTTCAACATTGTAATGCAAAAGTACCCGAAACTGGGTTATACCTTCATCCGAGATAAGGAAGACACTACACTAGGAAAATTTTGATTTATTTCCTGCATTGCTTGCAGTGGATCAGAGGCATGAACTATTCTCTGTGAAGTTTGATGTCCTAAATCTGTACAGAGGAAAGACGTGAATAAGGCTTCTCAATAAAAATAAATAAATAATAAAGTTGAAACTTACAAAAAAAATAATTACCCTTTAACTCCCAAACATCTAATTCATCTGATATTGTTGATGACAACAAATAATCCCGGAAAGCCATAATTTCAGATGTTAGATCAGGTCTCTTTTCCTGTCAGTTAATACGTCTAGTTTAAAGATAGAGAATTGTGATAACTATATGAACTTCTAAAAAAACAATACTACATTCCAACCTGACTGAATTAAAACAGTAAAATGAGAAAATATAACTTACCTTTTAATAAGAAAAAGTGATGTATTGGAAGATATACGTGATATCCAGTGAGAATTGTTTTTTTTTTCAAAAACGAGGATTATGTGACAAAATAGATGGGCATTATTGAAGTAAAGCAGTCCCTCAAGGAAAGAACAGAAGGAATAAGCAAACATTGAAGCGTTTAGATGTGACAGCTTATTTGTCATGAGAAAAAATATCTTACAACATGATATCAAACAGTAAAACCTTGTGAGATAATACTGATTTTCTTACTTTAAAGTGAGCATATGACTCCAAGTTCATTTTGACCTTTTCAATTATATCAACATAGTTGTAGCATAATTGTTGGCTGTTTTCATCCCTGGAGAGTATCCTCGTTTCTCATACACATCATAAAATAAATTTTTACACTTCATTTCATATAAAAAAATCTAGAAATCCATTGAACATAAATCTTCAATCAACAAAATTCGAATTTTCAACTTTAGTCAACTTCAAATCTTTATTTCTTCCAAACAAATAGATCTTAAGGTAGAATCCAAAACAAAATTAACCTTGAAAGGACTTTTTTAATTACTTTCTGAATTAGGTTGCAATTCGGTTGAAATTTTAAAATTTTAGGTTTGTACTTGTTTTTGGGTGGGTTTCGGTTTACAACTTTTGAGATTCACTCTATTCTAAAATAATTTCAAGTCTATTTTACATCGGACTTGCGAAATTCGAGCTTTGATTCATTTCTCTTTTTTTCACTCAAATTTTTTTACTTGTCAAATGCTTTCACCCAATTGTACTTTACTGTGATTAAATTCTAGAAAGGCAATACTGGTAGTATGATATCAAAGAAAGCAATCTAAGGTATTATTCTATACTAAAATAGAAAAACGTACACACACGAGAATTTTGAGGACTCTCAACCTCCACCTTCTCGATACTACGTCAATGATATCCTTCTCTATCCATCCTCCATACTATTTATTAACTCTCTAACTCTTAACATTTCTGAACTACTACCAATTTCTATCAACTACTAACTACCTAATTACAATTGAGACCCATCATTTCTTCTCTCATAAAAACACACTTGTAAAAACAAATTATTCCCACTCAAAGAAGTTCCACTCATCATTTGCTATGTTTTACGTAGTGCTTGGCCATTAAACTTGAAACATGTAGAACTGGATCATGTGGCCACAAATGAGTATGATAAAATGAAATATAAGAATTTCGTTGAAAGATTTGAAAAAGATCCATATAATATAATCTATTTGAATGAAATAGGGCACCTACAAATGAACAAACCAATGATCCAAAAGCCCAAACCATATCATCATTACTAGACCCGTTCCATTTTTTCCTTTATGGCTTCCTTCCACAAGCATTTCTTCTCTAACACGTTAAAGTCATCTTTCAACCAAATATGTCCATAGAAATTCACATGGGTAGTCCATAGAAATCCAAATGGGTAGTCCAGCTTTCAGGTCCACTTTTTTCCCAATTGTTATTAAGCCACTTTCACATTGACACAACTTATCTTCATCATGTGACAAAGTTTTACCGCCCAACCTTTATGACAATCACATGGATCAATCATTTTCTCATTCAGTAAGAGTTCTTCCTCCACGTCTCCCTTTTACCATCTGCCTCAGACCTTCTCTTGTGTATCACTTTATCGTACACTTTGTAGAGCACACAATCACACCAACCTTGATCAACATGCAATCTTTCATCATCAATAGGAATTAAAAAATTGACGCCTTGCAACTCATCAAAACAACCTAGACATTGTCAAATGAAGCTGTGGTTTTTTTGTCGGTTCAAAGACTTCTTGTCCTAAGGTTCTCTATTTGTAGTATTTTCACTTGTATTCCTTCTTCTTACATTGTTTTTGTGCTTCTTCAGTCTCTGAACTTTCATGAAATCATGAAAATTCTTCATATCCGCTGGAAGTACAAACCCTTCTAAAAGAATCTTCTAAAGGTTGCATTGCTATCTAGGTTGCCAATCAATACCTTTTTTTAAAGCAATACAATCCTTTAGGACTTGTGAATTAAAGAGTTGTGTCTTTTGCTAGAGTTGTCAATAAACCTTTAGAAATTTATAAATAGAAGGTATTGACTATGGTAAACATCATTAGATGAATAATGAATATTGTGTAGAAACATACTTAATCATTTTACTCGCCTCAAGAGCAATACACTTGTGTCATGTGTTGATTTCTCAAATAAGTGTTCAACTCAAATTTGTGTTTGCGCCACTATCGGTGAGTTAAATAAAATTAATGTTCTTCTAAGGTCCTTGATCGTCGAGTGAATACCTTTTGTGCATACAAATAGATTGTTCTACTAGTTGGTCGTGCACCAATCTTAATCAATGTGCACCACAAAACCACAATCATCTTCGTATTATCCAATTTCTATTAAATCTCTAAGCCATTTGAGAAATCCATCAATTGTCACAAACATTCTTGTGCTCTTATCCTTGTGCAGAGTACACATTATTTCTAGCCTCAACCAAAGGGATATTGTTAAGCTTTTGCACATACCTTAATCTTGTTGTGTCATTTGGTATCAATGGGTATGGGTATGTAAGCGTGTCATTTAGTATTGGAGTTTTGTTGCAACTTTGGTGACTTTTGTTAGTATAAAAGGGTACCAATGAGCAATCATGGAGCACACATGCTCATGCTAGAGCGCCAGATCCCGCACCACTGAACCCTTAAGTTGGCAAACCGAGCTATCAATTGAGAAAAGCAAAGTCAAATAAAAGTTATGTTCTGCTCAAGACAATCCTCTACTCATGGTGATACGAAGGCATTATCATCTCATTGTGAGGGCATGAAAAACCAAAGAGAATATTTTTTGCATTAGGTGCCTCGTGAAGGACCAAGTATGCTCAATTATCATTTACGTGTCTTGTGAAGGACAAAGTGTGTTCACTTATCATCAATGGTAAGAGTGGCAAAGTTGCATCAATTTTATCATTATAGAAACTTGGTTAAACAAGAAGGGAGACCTTAGAAGGATATAAAGGCACAACCATATGTGATTTTGTACAAATGGGTGGAAGTCATCTTTTGTTGAGGCGACGTCCACAATTAGGACAAGAAAACCATGAATGATGGTTGCGAACTGATCACTCATCTTATCTAAACATACACATTTTTTGTTGAAGTTGTTTTGTTCACTTGTCCTCTCATAAACATAGAAAAATTTCAGTTCAATTTGTTCCATGTGCAATTATGAGATATATCTCCTTAAAAAAATGTTACATTGGCTATGATCCAACTTTTACTAAATTTTGTGTATCTAAGAAGTCGAAACTAATGAAAATAAACTATAAGATAAAATTTCTTAAATCACAATTGATTCAAGGCTTAATGTGTTAATCTGGGACCGCTTGTCTTGCATAAGCAATTTAGGACTATACAACTCAAACAAGTTGTGATAAAAGGTTTAATGCTTCCACAACTAGGGTGGAATCAGTTTGGTTCATGCCAGATCAATTTGAAGTAGAACCTAATTTGATCTGGTGTTGGATAAAATAAAACTAAAACCGAATCGATGACGTCCTTAGTTTTTGCTTCAGTTTTCATTCGGTGCTCGATTTTCTTAGTTCGGTGTTAGATTTGGCTTTTCATTTTATTTTTGTTTTTTCATGCATTTATATAAAAAAATATTATAATTTTTTCCAAGTCACACAATATATATTATGGATACACACCATAGTGCAACTTAATTATAGTAACTACCAAAAAAATCAAATCACAAACTAGACTAACTTCCAATATTTCTTCGGTTTGGATTTACTCGCTTCTTTGAAATTGGAACCGAAAACCAAACTGAGCATATTCGCTTTTAGTCGGTTAGGTGTGTTTATGTTTTTTCTTTGGTTTTTTCCAGTGAAAACTGAACGTTTCCACCCCTATATACAACTCTAAAGAGCTGATATATTATCTTTGATCCTATAAATGAAAAAAAGGAGTAAAAAACTCATCAATGCATAAAATATCTTAAAAATGAAATGGCTCTAAAAAATGCAGATGATTAGGTAAGTACCAAGAGTTTTGAAAATATAAATCCTCTAACTTCTTGATTGAGATCTTCAGTTCGAGGATCTTCCAATGTCACACCTGCATTCCGATATATCGTATCAATAAACAAAAATGATTTATTTTAAAAAAGTCTTACATCATCAACTTTTACTTGAATAAATAAATAAGATTTAAAATGTAAAAAGAACCTATTCACAAAAAAGTTAAAAATAAAAGGGTGGTCGTGTTAAGAAAATTTAATTGACACGGTAAAAGTAGATATTGCTAAATGAAGAAATATAAGCAAGCATTGAAAGATGTTAGATCTTTAAAATTGAAAACTACCATCGAATATAGAAATTTTCAAACTTTTGTCGATATTAATAATATTTACATTTCAATTAACTAGGTAACCAATATCAATGTTATTATAGCATTCAACAGTTCAGTCGTAAAATCATAGTATTTCACTCAAAAAGATTCTTTCAAATGATACTTAAGTGTGAAGTCAAATTTTTTGCATGCATTCAACAAGGAACTATGACCTTTTCATCATACATCCTTGAAAAAAGACTACCCTGATCTTTCCACATTATAAGTTTCCAATGACAATCAGACTTGTAGTTAAACTCAGCAACTAAACCAAACTTCCATTTTCATTTGTGAAGGGATATGCAAAAGAGCCACTGAAGACAGTAATTTAGTATAAAAACAAGTTGGCTAACCTTTCCTTATTGCACTATCATCAATAGCTTTATATTCCATATTCTTCAGAGCAAGTTCTACCCCATATCCCCCCAAGTATAACGAATTTCTTGTACCAACTGCTCCACAACAACTTATTTTTGCTTCACAGCCCGAAGGTAGAACAGGTCTGACCACATACCTAACTTGCCCCTGGAATAATTTAAGCAAGCTTAACATTCTCAGGCAGTTTAGGAATGATAAACGAGAAAAAAGCAAAATAGTATAAATGGATATGAGACATTCTAAAGGGAAAAAGAACCAGATGACTATTAATTAGTTTTCCTTCGAGAAAATAAGAAAAGTCACTTTCAAAGAAGTTAAGGAGTAAAACTCATCAACTTTTTAAAAATTGAAAAATGAAATTTCAACAATGGATCCACACAAATTTGAACTGCAAAAGGCAAAAACAGAGGACGCACTTTTGGTGATTACAGATTCTAACTCCTAGCAAAGCAATAAGATTTTCTCTACTCCTCAGGAAGAACTAAAATCTAGTAAATTTAAAAATACCGAACAGGAAGGACCTATTTCCCACTCGCATTTATGAGCATGCCGGTTTCCTTTCACATTCAATTTCAATTTCACTTTCACTTGTACAACCATTACGATAGTATCAGGCAACACATTTAATCTTTAACTTTCATGAGCAAAAACGTTGACGTAATTAAAAACATGTTTGATTACTTCAAAGATAGTACAAGTTTTGTAGCATCAAAGACTGGACCTTTTTTGCAGCTTCAACAAGGATAAGATGAAAATCCTCAAAGCAATCAGTTCCAAGTGCTCCATAAAGGATAGCTACAGGACTTCCACTAAGTGAATCCAAGTAAATGTGGTCAAATTCGAATAGCTCGGGAGACTGAAATGAGTGCCGGCTTCTGGTAACAAAAAATTATTAAAAAAAGTAATGTGTACATTAAATGGAAGATCAATATTCATTTTTCCTCAAGAAAAGAAATGATGAGATAGGTATAAATATGGTACTTACTGTGTACTAGGATTACGAAGCCAAAATAATAGCTCTGCAACTTCAAAGAACAGTTCCCCACCAGTATCCACCCAACAACATTTTCCATCAGAAGCTATTCGTTCTACTCCAACGAGCATGGAATCTGATTTTCTGGTTATTGTTCTTTCATTACCCTCAGTAGTATTATTTAAGTTATGTTCATCAGCAAGAGGAAAAGAAGAAAGTGACTCGCCAGCTAATTGCTGATAAAGCACCAATCTAGGAGATGAGGATCTTAGAAGAAGAGAGAATTCAAATAGTGAAGCTAGAGATTCGGATAACATAGAACGCCCCTCTTTCAAAATCTTTTTAAGACAACCTTTAGAGGTACAAGCATGAGGATCATCCTTTTCCCCTTGAAGCCATACCTCAATGAAGTCCCAGAAAGTATCTTTCCTTTCTTTAGATAATAATTCTCTGTATTGGAAAATGAGTGGAAGAAGTTAAATTGAAAAGTACAATATTTACATCCTAAAATCACAAAAGAAAAGGTGGATGACATTTTGTGTATCCCATCTGATAAGTAATGCCAGATCAAAACTTTTAAAACATGTGCAATATTTCAAGCTTCCTTTGATATTTATGGCATCAGAATTAGGCATATATCATGATTGACCAGACTTTTTAACACAGGTTCGTAGGATCATTTTCAATCTGCAGTTATGTAATTAATCAACAAACAAGACCAGGGTGTAGGAAAGGGTAGTACTAAGTCTCGAAAATTGAATATGATCTCAAAACGAATAGAATTGTCAGATATTCCGGCCATTCCTCTACAATTAACAGCTAACTAGTACAAAGATAACAGGCGAGGCAGGTGAATTCAAAAGAAAAAAACATTATTCTAGATTAAGCATAAGAGAAGAGAAGCGAATGAAACGCACCCAGCTTCCAAGAGCAACGGAGTACCCGGCCATTTTGCCCGAACCGCAACTTGGACGTTCTTGGGTCTGCGAATGTCAGCGGAAATGGAACCAACCCAACATAGTGCGAGACAAGAGAGAATGATCAAAGGGCAGAGAGCAGATCTAAAAGAGAAGGCCCCCATATGGAAATGAAGAGGAAGCTAAGGGTGAGACGAGGTGGCCACCATCAAAGAGAGGAGAAAGAAGAGTTGATGTTAGACACAGAGACACTGTGCCTCCGAGAAGTCGAGAGGAGACGCTTTCAATGGCAAGCGACGACCTACGGGAAGGTGACTGAGCCTATATATAGAAACCACAGAGTCGAGACGTGATTGTATGGCAGGGCAGGGCCGGTTCGGTTCGGTTCTACCATATACGTCCCTTGACCTCTCTCCTGAATTTGATATTTCGTTTAGTATTCTACATTTTGTTTTTTTTTAATCCAGCTTTAAAGTACATAGTTCGATTGAGTATGAATTATTAATGAAATCATGCAAAACTTTGGATTTGGATTGGATTGAGGTAGTGATCTGCTATTTTGTTTTGTTTTAACAATTTCGCACTAAAAAGCATAAATAAAACTATGAAATGCTGTAATGACCAATTTTATTATGTGTATATTAGTCCATGCAAAGATTTGCAGGCCTCTCTAACGCTGGTAGGGTTACAAAATTTTAGAACCATGGTCACATGACTAGTTCCGATTTAGGTTGGAACCACGCGAAATCTGCAAGTACCCACCTATAAAGTTAAGCTGTCGTGAGGAATTTGCTACTCACCACTATTGTTCTTTGTTAGAAAGTTGAGATGGTAACTTAAAGCAAGTTAAGTCATATAAATGCATATGCACATTTTCTTTCAAAACATTGTGAGATAAAGAAATCCAGCGACACCTCGTGAGGCAAAACGAAGAATCCAATAATGTGAATTCTTGGAATATCAAGCTATTTGACCAAGGTTGGGACAAATAATATTCATCTGCTAAAAAACTCTCGTATGAAGAATATAAAAAAAACAAACATTAATTTTGAAGATTCGAAACTAAAGAGTGTTTCATCACTCTCTTATTATCCATTTCATGACATTTACATAAGACAACCTTTGCGTAACGAAGGTTGTACTAGAAAATATTGACTCATCGAATGATAATTTTATTATTTTTTATGATAAGTTTGACCAAATTTCATGTAACATATTTCTTATTGGAATCCTCTCGAAGACACTTTGTTTGGTCAAGTTGACACCTTATCCTTAGCACATTTTGTTTTGATAATTTTTTTACTATCTAAGCAGTCATTTGAGAATTTATTGTAACACCCCACTTTTCTAGGTAACCTAAGCCTATATGAATATAGCACGTTATGGCAAGGGTACAATATGTGTTAAGGGATGATGAATGTTGAGGTGGTGTTACACTTTTGAAATAATAATTTAAATGATTTGGAAACAAGATTGAATGTTAGAATAAAAGTTGTTAAGTGTTGGAGGTGGAAAGTGGATGAAAAGAAAGGAAAATGCCGGAGTTTCAACCGTGTGGTAACACCCGACCCTTTCATCATAATTCAAAGTCTTATAAGTATATAATCTTATATTTCAATTATGATTAAGAGTATGAAATGACGATTAACTTGCTAGAATTCAATTGTTAGAATTGGTAGTTGATAAAGTAAGGTCAATGTGAAAGTTGGACTAAATCAATTTAAGTGTTGAATGGAAGTTTGAGAAAATGGAAAATGGAAGGTTGTGAATGAAGGACTGGTCGACCTATGAATAGTATCGGTCGACACATTGGTCGTGAGGAACTTGGTCCGGTCAACCCTTGCAAGGTGAACCACATTGACACAATGTTAAGATTAGCCGATTTCAGAAATTTTAAGTTCTTCAAATGAGTTTAAGTTCTACTCATGAAATTTAATAGACTTTTTTATGGAACTATAACAACAAAAATTACTCAATTTGGAGGTTTGTAGAGAAAGTTATGGGTTTTAAAAATTTACAGTTAGTAACAACCACCAGGTTGAAAATCGATAACTTAGTAGTTTCAGTTTTCCTATTTTATCATGCTATAGATGAGCTTAAATGACAAAGTAGTCTACTAAGACACTATAGACGACATCAAAAGGAGAAGATTGATAGGTTGAACAACTCGATTGGAGTTGTGGTGCAAAAGTTATACACGTTAGAAGTTGACAAATGAAACTGGACTAAGGAAATATGAACTTTTAAGCGATATTCGGTGTTTTGTATAATTGATACATTTACGCTCTGAATTTGAAGTTTATGTCTTCTACAAAGTTAAACTAGACTTAATAAGAAAAAGAATGGCGTTTGAATCATAGAAATCTAAGTTGTAGAACAAAAGTTATAAAAGTTTTAACTGACGGTCGACACCTTGAATTGTCGGTCGACACCTTAAAACTCTAGGGTTTCAAAACCGGTCGACACTTTGAACAAGCGATCGACACCTTGACTTTTCAAGCTATAGAGGTCGACCTATGAACAGTGGTAGGTCGACACCTTATGTAGAACCGGTCGACACCTTGTAGAAAGTGTCGACCGCTCCTTGATGATATCCGAAAACGTTTCATCTTCCACGCCTGAAATTATTTAAAAACTCATTTCTCTCATATCCTAACTCATTTTCGCGACCTCCACTTCCCTCTCTTGAGTTCTCTCAACCTCCAAGTGAGATTTTGTGAGTTTTATGAGTATTTGAGGGTGAGTTTTCGAGTTGGGTACTCAAATTGGTGCGAAGGCGTATCTCGAAAGCTTGAGATGTTCCTTGAAAGTTTGAGCTGTGAAAGTTGAAGACCAGGTACATATTTCTACTACTATTATGATCAATTTATGAAATTGGAGAGCAAGATTGTAGGATTATTGTTAAATAGACGTGCATGCAAGATATTTTAAGAGAAAACTTAAGGTTTAAAAAATGTAAGACGGAACTGACTGATTTCGAAAAACATATGTTTTAGTGGGTCGCGGCTACAAATTCGGTCACGACTTCTTCATATGAAATGTAGTAGACAGAATAAGGAAGAGATTGATACTAATTACATAGAATTTAGATAAGTATAGAAAGAGTTATGAGCTCCGAAAGTTAGGTAAAAAAACAGAAATAAAATATTGGGTACTTATTTTAGTTAATTGTAATTTTTAAGGTGTTCTTGAAGACAAGTCAAAGAAATTAAAAGAAAGTGAATAAGAATTCAGCTTGGAAACGAGGTAAGAACTCATTGCATGTGTTTTGCTCTTCGGGGCATACATCACAAAGAGTAGGACTGAGGTTGATGTGATTGAATGATTGAGAAATGTTAAAATGTTAAATTATTAAACATGAAATGAATACGTTATAGTTATATATGTATGAAATCTGTTTGGGGTGCATCGCACCGTGCACCGGCCCAATAATATGAGTGTGATTGGTGTTTGTGTGACATTGAATTGTGATGTGTATGCTATAAGTAACGCCTAAATACATAAAGCATGAAAAATATGTTAAGAAATAAAGTTTAAGTGCATTTGGGAGACATATGTATTTATGTGTGATTTATGTTAAGTTGTTAAGCAAAACATGATTTCTTAAGTTATCAAGAATGCATGAATTAAGTCAAGTTGTCAAGTTTTGCATGTCATCTCATTCATGCATCATATTTCAAGAAAAATGTTTATCAAACATGCATTCAAAATGTCATCATTCATCGCATGAAGATCAAGTTATCAAGTATCAAGTTATCAAGTATCAAGATATGAGAGGACCCCGTGGGTGCTAACTCTCTATCAAGCTATCAAGTTATGAGAGGACCACGTAAGTCATAACTCTCTATCAAGTTATCAAGTTATGAGAATGATGCATTTCTCTTTTATGCGATGTAATGACAACATGTATCAAGTTAAGTTTTAAGGATGGTCGTGGTATGAGACACAGATCTTTACTCTAAAAATGAAATGATGTTTTGAGAATGATCGTGATATGAGACACAGATCATCACCCTAAAATGATTTGAAAAAGACACGTTTTACGAAAAGAACATGTTAGACATTATGATTTCTTACTGAGCCTTAGGCTGACTAGTTAAGCTTTGTGATGTAGGTGACGAAGGTCGGGATGAGGAACTTAGTCCTCATCACGTGCCATGACATGTGGATAAAGCTATTTTGGAGCAGGCGGTTTACGAATCCAAGCAACGACCCGGAGAGAAGGAAAAGAAAATGATTTCAATGTATTTGATGTTTTATCGCAAAACTAATTAGATGCTTTACGATATTTTGAATGATGTTGGTGAAACCTTTTGTTAAAGTCTTGAACAATTATGTCAAGCGTTTTAAATGAATGAAAATTGTTATTTTGTGTAAAGTTACCTTTAACCTGTATTGATGAAATAGTAGTTTACACGTGTATGGGTTCATTAGCTCAGCGTTTAAAGTATTACGCTTCCGCTAAGTTTTCAAGTCAAGTATTTCAAGTGTATTTACAAAAAGAAAAATTTTACCGCTGTTTTCAAAAGGTTTTAAAGAACGGGATGTGACATTTATGCACTGTTTTTTGATAATCAATACGTCAATCCCCCTTGCTACAAACAAGGGATGTAAGTGTGGAACCTTCGATCCTCACTTAAATAAGAACAAACTGAGGATCAAGCGTCCACGATGCTCCACATTTGACTCTATCCTTACTACTTCTCATCTCCAAGCGGTAATTAAACTTGCATTATATAATAATACAATAATGCAAGATCAAATGACTAGCTTCATTGCTTAAATTCTCCTAAATTTTAAAATTTGAACATCAAACACTAAAATAGAGTCAGAAACTCACTAATCTTTGAAATATTGAATATAATGTCTTTGACACTTGGTAGTCGCACTGTATTTATCCTTGATTTCGGTCATCACCTCAAATCACCCCCTATTGTCAGCCCTAACTCGGGTGACAGGGTGATATTAAGATCACAAATGTATAAAACATCATGCGGAGGACCCACCCCAGAAAAACTTCATATATGTGATTTCACAACCATCAGAGCCCACATCTATAAAGTCACCTCTGATAAAATGGTAATGGCAACACATTTGGCAGATCAAACCCATAGAAAAAAATAATAAATACTGCAACCAGAGACAGCGAGACAGCACCGTGAAATGGAGCAAACCTGTACATGCATTTAAAAAAGTAACGTCAGCAGCCCTAAGAAATTTAGCAGCACAAGGCACATCATTATATGTTCAAAAACGGATACTGGATTCGTTTTTAAGCGATTTTGAAGTCCAATTTGTCCACACGAATATCGCAATAGAAATTAAAACAATTATCCATGTGTATGAAACCAAACAAAACCAATTTTAGCATTAACCAAACCAAACAAACACATGAAATTTACTTTTATCAATAAAAAATATTTCTAACTAGATATAACAATTACAATGATCAAGCGTCCTAAATCACAATTTCTCACTGAATGTTTTACCATAGCTTGAGTTTAAAAACACAGAAATAATATCATAATACAATGTTCGAGTAATAATACAATTATAAAATTTCAAAATGATGATTTTTAAGTACACAACGATAAATTGCAGAAGGGAGGATGATGCCTCAAGCCCACTAAACCAAGGACTCTAATCGCATAAGGTCAAGCTAATGAATTCTTTTTCCAACCTTTAACTAAGTGTCATAAATTTCTAAATTTTAACATAAATAATTTAAAATCAAAATTAGAATCTATTCAAAGACATAGATGTCATCTGCCGTTCATTAATATAGCACAGGTAATTATTCATAGAAAAAATTGAGAAAAATTATGAAGATTTATATTAAAAGTATTTCCTAATTCAAAGGATTTCATTAGTTTCCACATAGTTTATACAAACAATTATGCCGTATAGAGAATAGATGATGCAATTTATAAAGCAATGAGTTAAACTACTTTAGTATAACTTATAATACTGCTAATTTTTGAAGGATGTTGACTCAGCAAGCTAAAACATACCTGATAGGAGACAATCACCTCTTAGAATTTCAACAAGTGAAAACACCTAGAACAACAAGCAACGTATTTGGGAGCAAACAACAACAAATAGCAATCCAAAAGAAACATCTGCACAACAATCAGATGTCAGCTTTTAGGAGCATAAGCAGCTAAAGCAGTTGCATGCATTGGAGGGAGGCTTCCCAATAGAGAGTGTATTTGATGGCCATAGATTGAAACCAAGTGAGAGAAAGCTCTGCCCACTTGACTTTTAACTTCAGCTGTTTCCATAGGAGACGTGACCACTTGTCCGAATAAGTTAACCAAATCAGGAACCTGAGAAAGGATCTGCTAGGTCCACAGAAATGGAGTATATTAAAAAGAAAATTTAAGTTTTTATATAATTGAACCATATGGCAAACAACCACATATATTTGTGCACTTCAAACATTATCGTGTAAATGAAATGGCTTACAAATAAAATAGTCCATAATCTTGAGCAATAAGCACCTAAATAATCAACTAATACCTGAGGATTAGATGCCAAAACAAGGCTAGAGACGCAACTGTACACAGCCATGGACTCTTCGTGATCTTCTTTCAATGGAAGTGCTTTTAAGAAAATATGAAGAACCTAAGAAAACATAACCAAAAGAATCTGAATATTCTGAAGTAGTATGTTAGCCATATAATCACAAGGATTTTCCAAGCAGTCTTATCTTGTGAAAGAAAGAAGAGGAGATGGGGATAGAAGGGAACAGGGAGGGAGGGAAACGAGAGAATGAGAGAGAGAGAGGGGCATGAAATAAATCACAAAGGCAGTAACCTGGTTGAATGGAAGAGCTTCAGGGTGAACCATTATCATTCTTGCTACAGCACCAGCCGCATTATCCCTTACAGCATTATCTGATTCAGATTCTCCAAATAATGGGTATAGCTTTTGCAATATGTCACCATAATATCTAAAACTTATTAAGGAAACATATAAAGTTGAAAAAATAAAAACAAATGTAATTTCAAAGCTTCAATAACTATCTGTTTTTATTTTTCTTCTTCTTAGTCGATGATTGTTTACGAACATGCCCAACAACAGCCACAACAAGTAGACAAGAATGGAACAACTTCTATTCGAAGAGATGGATACTTCAAAGTTGGCTCGCCACCATTTCTGCAAAACTCTCCAACACAAAATGCAGCATTCCTCCGATTAGTTGCCTCTGGTGATGCTAATTCTTTTAGTACCAATGGCATTACTCTCTGTACCATTGAAGAAGTAATGGATTTATAACTTTTTTAAATTTAGCACTTCTTAAATCCTCTCAAATTTACACCCTAGACCTAGCATGCCCAAAAATCAAACAAAAACAAGATTCAATCACAAGAGAATACATCAACATAGCCAGATATTGGAGCCCCCATGTCTTGGGCTACTTCAGCAAGGCAGGCCACTACCATTGTCCGGTCTTGTGGAGGATGAGAAGCTCTCTGCAACCCCAATACGAGACTGCATCTATTAATTTGTACCAAATAAAATATAACAAGAATAGTTTATAAAATGCTGATAATGAAGATGTCACCCACAGAAAATTTCATCAAAGGTTCAAATAGCTTCGCAAAAATGGGTGCAAAATAAGAACCCATAGACTTTGCAAATGCAGGAAGCAGATCCGAAACCGCATCCATGAGTACTTCGTCATGAGCAGTATCATCATCATCAATCTCACCAGCATCTTCTGTCTGCTGACAAGCAGACTTCTCACGAAGCAGTAACAATGTTGCATCAAGAATCTGGGGCATGTCTGAAATCATGACATTTAAAAGTTAGTAATCTGTAAAAAGAAAAAATAAAGTCAAATGCCAAACTTACAAGGTTCAACAGTGCTGTAACCATATTCTTTAAAAATCTCAGATATGCTCATACAAGCTTGAGCAACAACTTCCTTGTCATCATCTTCTGTCATGGTCTTAATATATATATTCATTACATTATCTGCAGATTGTGATTAAAAGAAGTTATAGGAAAACATGAGACATTCAGAAAATTCAAAACAAGTGCCATCACCAAAATTATTCATACCAAGAACTTCTTTTAGCTTTGCTGGTCCTCCCTGTGTTGCATGAAAAATAAGGAACATCATCATGTAATCAATTCTAGCTAAATGAGATTACAAAAGAAGAACAAAATTATCTGGAGTTTGGACTATATTTTGTTCGGAAACACATAATTGAACTAAGAAAATCTATAGAGGTAAAAAAAATCATAAACCAAAAGGAGATGAGACAACATGAAATTCCATCTCTTCAAACCGCATTATATATAATTAATAAATATCATAATTGTGAGTCATTATTTGATAGGACAGGGGAAAGAATGACAACAGAGAAACAAAATGCGTTGAAAGATGCATAAATTGGAACAAGTATCTTAATACCCACTTACATTATGACTTTGGAACACTTCGCGTGTAGCTGTCAAGATGTCTGCACATTAATTGTAAGTAAATCACTAAAACTTCCCAATATGATGCGCAACTTAACCATAGAATAAAGTTCAACAAGAGAAATAAGTTAAGAAGCAGTGTGCTGGTTATCATAAAATCCATAGTTACAGGAAAATTACAAGCTCTTTGATTACTAATTCTTTTTAAAACAAAACCGATTCGTAATTCTTTCTAAAAGAGGAACCAAATTTGTATTGAACTAGAACCAAATGTCATGATAGATTTTATCTTGCCCAATATATTTATGATGTTTACATCCATCTGACTTTGCTATGCAAACATAGATTTATCACTCCAAGTACATTTCTCATCCCTAGATTAATCCGGTCTTATTTTCTTCACAAACTAAATTGACCTGACTATGTCACTCCTAATTCAGATTAATGATTAATGATGTGATGAATAATATTGATAAATATGTGCTCTAATTTTTTTATATTGTAGTTAGTAATTAATTTTATAGTCACATTAATTAACAAGACCCTATCAACATTGCTCCAGTTCATAATAAAATTATAGAATTTACCTGGCGACAGCTAATGAGGAAAAAAATTATGTTACTGAAAGACACTATAATATATCCTTATGAACCCCAAAGCTTCATGGGTTTTGGTCATATATAATATCATTTACACACGTGCTGAGAGTAATATCAGATTTCCTAACATTAGTGGATTCCCAACACATATGTCATTGTTGGTTTATAAATATACCAGTCCCCCTAGCATGTTAGAAAGTCCAAAGTAAATTTGAAACGCTCCACGTGCAAATTCCTTATTTTGAGCATAGAATCCATGTTATTCACTTGTATTTTTTAAATTATTACTGCAATCATCACGATAAAAAAAATTGACAGCTAATATCTCCAAGTGTAGGAAAAAAGTCAGGAGTATAATTAAGAAAGAAAAGATCCAAGCAACTTACGTTTCAAAGCTGTAATAGCCTGAAGTCGAACATCTTCATGGAAATATCCTGCATGTTTCACCAAAATCTTCAAGGACTCGTCCAAATAACTTCAAAAGATCAAGGAACCATGCATGCAATTTCAGAACTTCATTTTTCCATTAAGCTAGACTTAATATTCTTGGATAACTCAGTGATTTTATAAGAAAAGATAAATAGAGATAAAAAAGGATACGGAGCAAAATAGCTCTTTGTGTGCAGAGCAAACAAACCAAGAGCTTGTGTAGCAGCTGCCTTTTCATCAAGTACTCCTGTTCTAATACTAATATTTCGTACCCGGGGATCATCATGAGCTTCATCGTCAGATGATACTCCACCAAAACCAGTGGTATTTTCTTCATCTGATTCGTCAATATCCACAGCAGAGCCATCATCAAGATTGCAGGAGAAAAAGGCAAGCGGAACAACATGGGGAAGATACTGTATGTCAAAGGAAATTTAGCTAGTAAACTTGCTAATGAATTATATTCTTTTGCGTTTATCTAGCACCATTTTCTTCTCTTTTCCAGTCATTTTTTTATTTCGTGATTTAGGAAGAAAAATATTTAGCAGTCTTCTTTTCATTAGTAACATAAGAAAAAACCTGTGCAAAGCCCTCATCCAAAATTTCTGCTACATTACTGAAAAAGCCATGAGTGTACTCTCGTAGCTCACTGAACCCCAATCCAAAACCCTAAGGCAATTAGACCACTTGTCATGCCCAGGAAAGATAAGAAACTATATGCATTAGAAAGGTGGAGAATTAAAGGGAGAATTACCGATAATGCTGCTTCTATAAAAGGTGGTAAGATGAGCTCCATCCTGGTTCTCCCAACAGACATAGCAACAATTCCAACTAGTTCGGTTGCTCTCGCTCGCGAACGGAGATCATCATCACTGGTAAGCACCATGAATATTTTCATCATCTCCAAAACCCTTTCTGCATAAGGCAAGAAAGCTTGTTCTGCTGCAGCCGCTACCGAACCAATGGCAGACTACAGTCCATTAAAAATTACTTCAATTGAAAGACATTTCACATATTAGAAGGATATAAGAGTAAAGAGAATAAATCTCCATACCATACATGTCTCCTGCAAATTACGAGGGCTATTTTGGAGGGCCAACAACAATTTATTCATCAAAGGATCAAGAAATGAAAGAATTTGATCTTCCATATTTTCACAAAATGCTGCCAAAGCATAGTAAGACTTCTCCTACAATGGAAGTGCATGAAATAAAAACTAATTGTTTAAATTTATCAACTTAAATATTATATTATAAGTCTATAGACTATATGTACCTTCACTTCATCAGAGGTATCTTCAAGGGAATCAATAATACAAGGAAGTACTCTTTCATAATGAGACACGATCTCTGGCTGCAAATACTCGGCAAATTGGCCTAATGCAAATGAAGCAGCCCCTCTTACCATCTGTTCTTGATCCCTTAAGGCTCCTAGTACAATATGAAGAACAGCTTCTAGCTTATTTTTCATCAATTCCAAACAGCCTTCAGATATGACACCTAACGATGTAACAGATGCCTCACGGAACTTTGGATTTGCATTCTGACAGCTTATAGAAGCAAATTCAAAAACCACGGGGAATACATGCTTTGAAAGAGTTAGAGCCATAGTATCGATGACTTCAGCTGCAGCTCGATCAGAAGCAAGATCGTCATCATCATCTCCATCAGTTGATTGTGCAAGCATTGGACACATAACTTGCAAGATAGGAATAACCAACTTATGCTTTTTCAAAGAATTGGGTTTGTACTTTGCAAGCCACGATATTATTTGAACAGCCTAAAAAATGTAAACAAAGCAAGGATGTGAATGTATTAAAACTAATAATCCAGCGAAAATGGTTTTACAAATTAACAAAGTTAAATTTACTTTCCAGTTCTGCTTATAATATATTTGCTTACATAACAAGAACTTGTGCAATTTATATAACCATTTACAATTTATAGTATTAGTTTTACTTATAAATATTTGACTCATCCGACAAGTATGTTTAAAATAGTAAATTAAAAGAGTAAACACAATAGGATTTTGTTCAAATATATATGAAGCACTTGACATAGATTGTAAAAAACATGAATTTATAACCTGGTGCCGAGTGTTGGACTCCAAACTTTGGCTTGAACAAACTTCGAGAGAGAATTGCACGATGGACTTAACAGACTCGCCAAGAAGAGGTACAGGAGATTCAATCAATTCATCAAAAATTTCAAAAGCCAGCACAGCAACATCCTCCTCACCTGTTGCTAGGCACTGCCTTGAAAGATTCAAGATGCTGGGTATAAATTCTCGAAATTGAACCTGATTGGCAAAATCATACAAAATCAATAACACATAGTTAATGGGAAAAGTCAAATATCAACAATGAGCATGCTGAATTGACTACCCCGGAATACCTTCATTCGATTGCACGTAGCCCTAATTCAAACAAAATAAAGTACTAAACAAAAAAGTTGATCTTCACAACAAATGCCAGGCAAAACTAAATAATTGTAATCAATCCTCTTAAGGACAATGACAGATGAAGAAAACCCCACTTACTTTACATAACATATCATATCATAGGACTACAAATTTCAATTTCAAAATTCTCTTTAATGAGATAGATAAGATGATGAAATTATAACACTCATTAGTAAGTTCAATACCTAGCCTGCTTATTTTACAAGAATACAAACATGTCAAAATGACAATAAATTTGCTTTAAAGTGAAAACAAATATTTGCTGGAAGCATTCGGGCAAACTTACCACTTCTTCCCCATCGTGAGTGAATTCAAGGAAAGAGCCCACTGCCCTACATAAATTCAACTAATGGTATCATGTATGAAAGAATATGATAGTTAACAACACAAATTCAATAAGTTCTAAGCACAAATCATACTTGAGAGCAGCAACTCTGACACGATTGCTTGCCTCGTCCTGTAGGCACTTGAGCAGAAGAGCTTGTAACTCTCTGAAATATGGTCTAAATGTATCTCCAATAGTTTCCGTTAAAGAGCTGAATAGGATCAAAGCCACCTAAAACAACGACCCATTATTGTTACCTAGTTGACAAATAGCTTGCCCCATATAATCATCAAAGGAAAATAGAACCATAAGCTGTCAAAGGAAAATATAGTCTTCTATTGCAATCTATTTTGGAAGGCTAAGCATTATTCTCTAACTTTTCACGTCAGTAAATATTCCTTGTTGAATTATGTATTGGTTAATTACAATAAAATCTTCACAAGTGTGGGTAAGAATCGAATCAACGTGGACCTTAAATGTAAAAAAGTGGCCATATTTTGTTTTGTTTTTTTGTAGTAGTCATGGAAGAGTATTCGTAAAACCATGGAATGCCATCAACATCCAAAAATCTCTTCATGGTTGGGGAAACTGCAGTAGGTCTTTCAATAGCTTCTACAGTTAGGGACTAATAACATTTTCTTCTAAAGAGCTTTTTCACCTACAAAGCATCATCGTTGCCTATCTTCAACAGAGATATTATTGGGAAGATTCTTTAGAGCAGGGCACATTTCTTGAAGTGGTGCATAGATCATATTTCTCAAAAAGGTATAGGTCAAGGAAAATTCTTTATTCCACCATAGAACACAGTTTCTAATTGCTTCTTTTTTTATAATTCAAACCTTCAAGTAGCTTTCTTCTTATGGTAATAGTATCTTACCAATTGAAAAATAAATGAGAGACCGAACCAAAGTGACAATAATATGAATGCTCTGCCGTTATGTACCCTAAATTCTCTTAACAGTGACCAAAAACAAAAATTAACAATGCTCCAGAACTATTAAGATTATGTTATTTGTGTAAAAAAGCTTCTTGAAAATATTACGGAAATTAATTTCCTAGTGTATAGCAGTTAAACTTTACAATTTACATTATGCATGCAGTGAAAACATATGATGTGAAAGCCAAACAACCAAACACCAATATAATAACTCTTCCTTGATTTGAAACATGGTGTTCCCTATATATTAATACCTCTGATAGACAAATAGCTGGATTTATGTAACAAATCAAAGTAATCTATCAACAAGTCTCTAAACAATAGCTTTATAATGCAATCAACTTACTTCTCTATGGTCTTCTTGTGCACTCTGACTACATTGGAAAATAAATGGCAATAAATCAGGCCATTCTCCAGCAGGAACAGCATATTTGGCAATAATACTGACAACATTTGCACTAGCTCGTCTCACTGGTGGGCTGCAGGAAAACAATAGACGTATTTTATGAAAAGAAAAGAATAAGAACGCAATGAAATAAAAGGACTGGCATAATTGTGAATTTTGATGGGGCCATGTGCCCCAATGGTAATGGACTTATATAATCAAAGTTAGCAAATTTAACTATGATTCAGCTTTAGTTTGAACCACCCATTTGTAAGCAACTACAAATGAAATTGACGAATAAAATATACCTTGAAGCTAACTTCAGTTGCCATGGTGACAAAATGGAACAAGGAACGTTGTTACGGAGATTTCAATTCTTCGTTTGAATCAAAACTAGTAAAATCAAAACTAATCACAAATTTCTGATACATCTAGAAAAAATTGGGAGAACATAATATATAGTTTATTTGAACTTTATGCTAAAACCAAATATTTCGACACAAATGAAGAAAATAGAAATCCAAACACATTCTAACTAACCTATGCTCCAGCGTGATGCTCTCCGTGAGGGATTGCTTGGTAAGCTGCTTAAGCTGCGGAGAGAGCTTAGCCCAATGACCGGTGATCTTCTTACGGAGTAAAACAGCTGCAAGCTGGCGGACATTGGGAGTCTTAGCAGTGCGGAGATGTTGAACCAAAGCAGGTACAACCTGAGGATCCTTGGCCAAGCGCTTTATCTGCTCTTCGGCTTGCCTTCTAGCATCGTTATCTGGCATTAAGAATTGAATGAGTAACAGCTCTAGCGACTGCGCCATCAATTTGAGGTTTATAATTATTCGGTGCCTGGTTCAAGAGAGGCCGCAGTTGAGTAGTGAAGGGAGAATGCTTCTTCTTCAACCCCAAGCAAGAGGAAGTGGCGAGGGCTTTTGATTTCTATTTATTGCTTTCAACAGTTTGATTACGCTCCACCCTCCAGCCTCGCAAATAAAAACCTAAAATATCCATCTTTTAAGAAACACATATTTAACCCTAAGTTTTTGTGATAAAATTCTAAATTTAAAATTGACCCGTTAAATTATGGCTATGAATTTGGAAAATTTAATAACTTAAATTAATTTATTTTGATTAATTGGCAAATTTGAATCGCCCCGGGCCACGTCCTCTCCTTGCCACATCATTTTAATGTGACAGAACTCTTCTGCATTCTCGTACATTATATTTGTCGTTGCACTTTCTCTTTTGGACCTTGATTTCTTGCACATTCCAAGCATTAAGAGAGTAATCCTCTCTTGGACCTCAATTTCATGCACATTCCTGAGCATGACGAATTTTGTGCTATTGCAGGCTCTATCTAAGACTCGCTTGTTAGCTTTANTAAACTTTTTAATTATTGTTTGAGCTTAATCATTTAATAGATAAATAATTTTTAAGAGATAAACGAAGAATTTATACTAAACGAATTAAATATCTATTAACCTAATTCACCCCCCCCTTTTAGGTTAAACACGATCCCACATCGCTGACTAATGACACCCAACAATTCATCTTAAGATCGAATCTCAACAAGCTAAACAATGGTCTTAAAGCTCTAAATGAAAAAGATTACTCTCACATCTTAGTCACAGCCAATCAAGCCAGGGAAGATCTCCTAAAAGCACAATAAAGTTGCCTCTCTGCTCTCATTTAGATCAGAACCACCCCTAAACCTCTACGAACTGAGAAATAAGATGATCCTCCTTAGCAAAGCCAGGAAGATGTTCTACCAACAGAATGTGAAATGCAAGTTTCTCTTGAAAAAGTGACAAGCTAACAAAATTCTTCCACTCACTTGTCAGAAGAAACACTAAGCGCAATTTCATTGCTTCTCTTCTCAGGGCTGATGGTGCTTCCACATCTTCTCTTGCCCAAGTCTCGGAATCTCGCCTATTTCAAAAATTTGCTGGGTAGTAAACTCCTCATCAACTCGAACTTCAATACTAAATTAACGGAGGTCAAAAATTTGAAACGTGGTTCCAAGTTCTTCAAGAATTCGTGGGAAATCACCAACCCTCTGTTTGTTAGTGCGGTGCGAGAGTTCTTCTCCTCGGGTCGTTTATTAAAGCAATGAAACCACGTTTCAATTGCCCTTATCTCGAAATCCAATCATGCTAAGGAGCCTAAGGATTTTTGGATTATCTCGTATTGCAATGTCTTCTATAAAGTTATTGCCAATTGCCAACATGCTTTCAGTGACCCTCAAATCCATTATTGATCCATTATGCAAGAACTTCTAAGGAAATATAACACTAAAAGAGTCTTTGAAGTGCTTCATGAAAGTTGACATTTGAAAAGCCGTTGATTCGGTTTCCTGATCTTTCCTTGAAGATATGCTCTTAACCCTCGGGTTCCCTATTACTTTTGTTGCTTGGATTCTTTATTAGTGCAAAGAGATGCATGTTGGCAAGGATTTTGGCAATAAGGATTTCGCTTGGATTATCAAATAGCAAGCTGAACAAATTCTTTATTAGTGCAAAGCCTAAGACAAGAAGATCCCCTCTCCCCATATCTCTTGGTCATTTGCTCGAATATCTTTCTCGGCTTATTCATTATCGACTCCCAAATTCTGGGTTCAACTTCCAACCGATGTGTGATCAGTTGAACATCACACATCTTACTTTTGCAGATGATATCCTTCTGCTCTCAAAAAGGAGATAAAAAATCCATAAACTTCATCCACTCATGCCTAGAAGATTCTAGCAAAATATCTAGTCTCTACATAAATAAGCTAAAATCAATTTTTTAGGGAACAGGGAGGGAGGGAAGAGAGNCAACTTCCAACCGATGTGTGATCAGTTGAACATCACACATCTTGCTTTTGCAGATGATATCCTTCTGCTCTCAAAAAGGAGATAAAAAATCCATAAACTTCATCCACTCATGCCTAGAAGATTCTAGCAAAATATCTAGTCTCTACATAAATCAGCTAAAATCAATTTTTTTCTTGGCGGGCGTCAAAGACGAGGACTGCCATCAAATCCTTCGATGCACTGATTTTGAGCGGGGCAAACTGTCATTTTGATATTTTGGGATTCCTCTAGCGGCAAGGAGGCTAAAATCTAACAACTATGACAACCTTATTGAAAAGCTCAGAGGTTATATTGATCATTAGAGTGCTACCACCTTGTTTTTTTCGACAAAGTAGAGCTAATTAATTCGGTACTCCAGAGCGTCAAATGCTTTTGGATATCGGTCTTCAATCTACCAGCATCAGTCTGGCTCAAAATCTCACAGATCTCCAGATCATCTTTATGGGGGAAATCCAGCACCAATGTTGCATGGTCAAGCTTATGCCTCCCAAAAGACAAAGGGAGCTTGGGCTTTTGTGATCTTGAATCGTAAAACTCAGCCCTCTTATCTAAAAATCTTTGCAATATCCACGAGTAGAAATATATTCTTTGGTACCGTTGGATCCAACACCATTACATCAAAGCAGGATGAATTTTGGAACTGGAAAGTTGGACAACGAGCCTATCTTCTTATGAAAAAACTCTTGCAAATTCAAGACAATATGGAAGAAAGATTGAGATTAAAGGAAAGTGCCGCCAACAAGCTAAAAGGCTTGGAAATTAAGTTCCAAAACCAAAGGCCTCTCAGAGATTTATGATTTCTCCAGGCCTTCGACTTAAAGAACATGGTTTAAGGTTATCTAGACAGTCGGCCCAACCCCCAAATATACCTTCATCCTCTGGCTAGTGCCTCTTGGTCACCTCAATACCAAAGAGAGACTGAGCTTCTTGGGGATTGAAGCCTCATGCTCCTTCTGTGCAAACCATTCAGAATCCTCTACACATCTCTTCATGTGTCCATTCTCTACACCGTTTGGTTGGCTATCAAAGCAAAATTTGGCTTCTCTCAGCAAATGTACACCCTAGCCAACACATTCAAATGGTCATCCAAAGAAGCGAAAAAAGAAAAACACCAAGAAGACCATGACTCTGAGAATCATTCTCTCTTTCATGATTTATCATCTATGGACAGCTCACAACTATTTCATTTTTAAGGGAAATTTGATCACTTGAACTTGGTAGTCAAATGGATAGACCTACATGTCACCAAACTCTTGTTCTCTCACTTCTCAAGCCTCTTAGCCAAGATTGAATCTCCCTGAATCTTCAATCTAACATTTTGGTCCATGTATGTTTTTCAGGTACGTATTATCATCTAACTTAATTTTCCTTGTTGTTTTTACCTTTCTTGCACGTATAATATGATTCGCTTTAGATAGTAAATTTGAATATAAATTGTAATCCGATGTTGAATTTATGTTGTTGAATTTGTTATTGATTCTAATTTTGTGCATGTAATGTGACGAGACATCAACTTGTGACTTTCCTGCTCCATCATTCATTTGAATATAAATGAGTTACTGATCATGTAATGATCCGATTCTCAAGTCGTTGCTTACTGCTTCTCTTACTTTCTTACGACCCGAGAACCGAACCCTTACTGTGTTCTTACTTACTTACTTAATTACATTAGTGAACACTTGTTACTTTAATTTCTAAATCATCTGTCGTTTTATAAAAATAGTTGAAAAGAGAAACCGTCAAATTGAAAAACAGACATTTCTTCATAAATAATGATTTCAAGTCCACCTTTTATAAGTAAAATTCATAAGCATTTAATTATTTAAACATACATCGGAAGAAAATAATTCAACTTAATATACATTCATTTCCAAAACCTTTGTTATTCATCACTTCAAAATAATATATACAATTTAATTACATCTTCAAAACTTTCAAAACATTTTGAAATATGACAGTGTGTGCCCATATGTCACTTCCCACCGGTCGTCACTCAATAACTATATCATTTGGACACTTCTTTGCTCTAACTTCTTGATCAGTCATTTGCACTCATCCCTCCATTACATCCCATACATGGCAAAACCTAAATTATGAGTCTAAAGCTCAGTAAGTAACATGACTATAAAAATGCATGAATATGACTATCGTTGTAAATATTACAGGATCTCAAGAACACTACCCTCCACCTACTTTAATATCTACTGGGCCCACTTACATTACTGCTTGGAGAGTTCAAGCCTGTAATAACCATTTACTTTACTGTTATGATATTCAAGTTCTCAATTCATTGAGGATAAAACATAATTGGCGTCTCATACAACAAATTATATCTCATTTACCTCCAACTACGTTGTAAAACCATGCGTGAAAATATTTCGTTGACATTTTGTAAAACTATGATGCATGACTCTGTGACTATAAAATATTACTTACATTACATCAAACATAATATGAAAATAAATATACAACACACATTAAACATACATCCTAATCTGTGCAATGCAGTCCCACTTAAGGGCCAAAGTACCTCAATACTAACTTACCTTAGTAGATAACTTGAATTAATCCACTTGAATCCTTTTTTAATCCAATTGATGACCTAAACATATAGAACATTGAAAAATAAGAAATAAGGATGGTTTAGGGTTTAGGGTTTAGGGT
>QAOC01039639.1:4501-25456 GCA_003255005.1 Begonia fuchsioides | reverse complement strand
CCCACAAAAATAGACAATGGAATGACTATCTCTAAGTCTGGGCAAGAATATAACGAACAAGACTTAAAGAATTTGAGTCTTAATGCTAAAGCCATGAACACCATGTATTGTGCTCTCTTCAGTGATGAATTCAATAGGGTACAAGGGTGTGAAAATGCTAGAGATATATGGCGTCTACTTGAGGCAACACACGAGGGAACTAACCAAGTTAAGGAAAGTAAAGTTAACTTGGTAAGGTATACACAGAGGAAGAGTGCATGAGGAAGGTCCTATGAGTGCTACCTCCGGCTTGGCAGCCAAAGATGACCGCAATCTAAGAGGCCAAGAACCTCAAGGTGTTAAAGCTTGAAGAACTCATTGGATCTTTGATGACCCATGAGTTGACAATGAAGGCCAACGAGATGAAAGTGCAAAACGAGAAAGATTCATCCAAAAGAATGGACATTGCACTCAAAGCATCATCTAGCAAACAAGAGAAAAAAGGAGCAAACAATGAGAAGAACTCATTGGATCTTTGATGACCCATGTGCTTCATGGCCAAGGAGGACAAGGTACTTGACTCCTTTAGTGATTTAGAAAATTCTGATGAGGATAATGAATTTTTTTTATGCTTTCAATGACTTATTTAATGATTTCAATATCTTGAAATCTAAGTATAAGGAATTAAAAAAGGAGCATGTTGCACTAGTTAAGATGCATGATAGTTGTAGAACTGTTGTGCATAATGAGTTGGAAACTTTAAAGAAAAAGAACCTTGACTTGCATGATAAGTTTTGAACATGATTTTAGGAAGTCAAAGGGTGACATTTCAAAAGGCCGGCATAGGTTATGAATCACATACTAAGAAAAAGAACTATAAGAACTTCTTTGTGAAACCTAGTGCTTGCAACAAATGCAATAGAATAGGACACCAAGCTTTTACTTGTCCTGTGAACTCGAAAGTTAGAAAATCAAAGATTGTTGAGAAATGGGTTCCCAAGGGAACTAATGTTAACTCTCTAGGACCCAAAATGATTTGGGTACCTAAGAAACTTGTTTGATTTGTAGTGTAGGTGGAAGTCACCCTTGCAAAATATCTTTGGTTCCTCGATAGTGGTTTTTCGAGGCATATGATGGAAGACCCTTCAAGATTTTCTTCCATCAAGCAAAAGAAGGGGAATGTCTCTTTTGGAGGAAATCAAAAAGGGAAGATTATAGGTATTGGCAATATCGGTAATCCCTTTTCCCCTATTATTGAAAATGCCCTTTTAGTTTATGGTTTAAAACATAATTTGTTGAGCATTAGTAAACTTTGTGATAAGGGATATAGGGTAATTTTTTAATAAAATTCCTGTTTTTTAGAAGATAGCTCAAGTGGTAAAATCTTATTCATTGGCTATCGATCTGATAATGTTTATACAATTGATTTGAATAATGTTGCATGCTTTGATGAAAAATGTTTTAGTGCAACATCCTCTCTAGATAGTTGGGCATGGCATATGAGATTAAGCCATGTTAGCATGAATACCTTAGCTAAGATTGCTAAGAAGAATTTAGTTAGAGGCCTTCCAAAGATTTCCTTTGAGAATGATAGGATTTGTGATGCATGTCAAATGGGGAAACAAACAAAATCCTCATTTTCTTCTAAATTTGTTATCTCAACCTCCAAACCTCTCCAGCTTCTCCACTTAGATCTTTTCGGCCCTTCTAAAGTAGCTAGCCTAGGTGGCAAGCATTATGCCCTTGTAATCGTTGACGATTTATCAAGATTTACTTGGGTATACTTTCTTAGATCTAAGGATGGGCATACTTTATGCCCTCAGTTTCTTCCTTTAGGAAGAAAGTTCAAAATGAAAAAGATCTCTCCATTGTAGCTATCCGTAGTGATCATGGAGGAGAATTTGAAAATGAGAAATTTGAGCTCCTATGTCTTAAGAATGAAATCAATCATAATTTCTCATCTCCTAGGACCCCTCAACAAAATGGAGGTGTTGAGAAAAAGAATAGATCTCTTCAAGAGATTGCTAGGACAATGCTCAGTGAAAACTCTCTTCCCAAGTATTTTTGGGCGGAAGCCGTAGCTACGGCATGTTATTCGATAAATCGAGTTTCAATCCGTCCGATATTAGAAAAGACCCCCTACGAACTATGGTCGGGTAAAACTCCTAGTGTTAAGTGTTTTAGGCCCTTTGGATGCAAATGTCAAATTTTAAACACCAAGGAAAACCTAGGAAAATTTGATTCAAAGACAGATTTTGGAATCTTCCTTGGATACTCTTTGTCTAGCAAGGCCTATAGAGTATTCAACAAGAGGACCCTAGTTGTTGAGGAATCTATGCACGTTACATTTGATGAGTCCTCTCCACCTTTAGAGCACTTAGAGCCTAGTGATGATTTGGAAAGAGAGATAGATTCTTTGAGTCTAGATAACAATGAGAAAATTTCTTTTGATGTCATCCCTTCGGAAAGTCCTCCAAGCTCTCTAGGATTAGAGCCAAGAAACATTGTCAATGATGGCTTACCTAAAGAATGGAGATATTCCAAAAGCCATCCCATAGAGGACATTGTAGGTAATCCTAGTTTGGGCGTCAAAACTAGAGCCTCCCTTAGGAACTTATGTGCTAATGTAGCATTTGTTTCTCAAGTGGAGCCTAAGAAATTTGATGAGGCCATTTTGGATGAAAATTGGATAATGGCCATGCAAGAGGAACTAAATCAATTTGAGAGAAACCAAGTATGGGAGTTAGTTCCTAGACCTAATGATCGCACCATCATTGGAACTAAATGGGTAATAAAGAATAAACTATATGAACATGGTGTTGTCATTAGAAACAAGACAAGATTGGTTACAAAAGGATACAATCAAGAAGAGGGATTAGACTTTGAAGAAACCTTTGCACCAGTAGCACGAATGGAGTCAATTTGCATGCTACTTACCTATGCGTGCCAGAAAAATTTAACTTTATTTCAAATGGACGTTAAGAGTGTCATCCTAAATGGATATATAATGGAAGAAGTTTATGTGGAGCAACCAATTGGCTTTGAAGCCTTTGACAATGTAGATCACATTTATAAGGTTCATAAAGCCCTTTATGGTCTTAAACAAGCTCCTCGTGCTTGGTATGATAGGTTGAAGAACTTTCTTTTAGAGATAGAGTTCAAAATGGGAAAAATTGATTCAACCCTATTCACTAAACACGATGGTGATGACCTGCTCCTTGTCTAGATTTTTGTGGACGATATCATTTTTGGAGCCTCAAAGAAAAAGCTTTGCGATAGCTTTGCTTCTCTCATGCAAGATGAATTTGAAATGAGCATGATGGGAGAGCTTAAATTCTTTTTAGGACTCCAAATTAGGCCAACCTTAGAGGGAACATTCATTTGTCAAGAAAAATATGTTAAATAATTGCTTAAGAGATTCAGACTGGACTCTTGCAAATCCTCTAGGACTCCCATGAGTACCACAACTAAATTGGACAAAGATGAAAATGGTCAAGTTGTGGACATTAAGAAATATCGTGGTATGATTGGATCTCTTGTATACCTAACCGCTAGTAGACCCGATATTATTTTTAGTGTATGTCATTGTGCTAGATTTCAAGCGGCACCTAGAGAATCCCATTTAAAAGCTGTCAAAAGAATTTTCAAATACTTGAGTGGAACAGCAAATTTAGGATTATGGTATCCTAAGGGAACCTCGCTAAACTTAATTGGATATACAGATTTGGATTATGTTGGGAGCCTTATGGCTAGAAAGAGCACTAGTGGCTCTTGTCAATTTCTAGGAGAATTATTAGTTTCATGGTTTTCTAAGAAATAAAACTCTGTAGCACTTTCAACTGCTGAAAGCGAGTATATCGCAGCCGGAAGTTGTTGTGCACAAATGCTTTGGATGAAGCATACCTTAGAAGACTACAATCTCTCATTTTCTAAGATTCCTATCATGTATGACAACACTAGTGCAATAAATATCAGCAAAAATCCTATTCTTCATTCTAGAACTAAGCATATAGAAATAAGATATCATTTTATCAAAGTTCACGTACAAAAAGGGGATATTATATTAGAATTTGTCAAGTGAAGTGATCAATTGACTGATATATTTACTAAGCCTTTGGATGAAAAGACCTTCAATGGAATTAGAATTTGGTTAGGGGTAATTCGAGTTGATGGTGTTTAGAAACATCATCTTATTCCTGTTGTTTCCTGTGACAGGGGTTGACATAAATTAGATATTTCGACCGATCTTAGGTTCTGTCGAAACAGCGGTCGACATAAAGAAGGTTATGTTGACCGGACTTTGAATCTGTCGCAGAAAGCGTAGACATAAAATTTGGATATGCCGACCGGTTCTTCGTTTCAACCATCAATCGGTCGACCGGGTTCGTTGCTGTTTTTCTTTTAAAACCTTATCGCGCTATTTTCAATTGTCAAAATCTCTTTCAGTCGACCCAATCCCTCCGACTCCCTCTCCTCAAATGGCTTCCACGTCAAAAATTTCAGTCAAAAGAAAGAGGATAGCCATTAAATCAAAGGATATTGCAGCCTTCTCCTCTGCTCCGTCCACAGAAACTCAACCCTCAGAGCTGGATAAATTCTTATTCCAAAAACAAAGCACCCAAGATAAATTTTATTCCATCTTTCAGAATAAACCTCTCATTTTAAGTAGGATATATGAGCATAACTCTATTCCTGGAATATATATCAAAGAAGGCTGTGAGTTTTTAGGAATTTTTGATCTTTTATCATTATATGGTCCTTATTCAGAGAAGGCGGTGAGACTATTCTATGAAAATCTATATTTCACCCAAAAACCATTTATCATTAAGAGCTATGTATTTGGAAAGAAAATACAATTCACGAGTTATCAACTGAATATAATTCTGAATTGTACATCCGATGGAAAAACTGAGTCATATTATGAGCAGCACTTCGAGCCTACAATCATGAAGGATGAATAATACTGGCCTTTTCTTAGACAAATCGGGAAGGATCCCGATTCAGTGCCTTATCGACCTAAGGCCAGTGATCTCCATATAGTGGGTTGCTTAGTCCATCACTTTCTCACTTATAATCTATTACCTAAGGATGGCCACAGAGACTACATCAGCAATATGGAGCTGTATGTACTTTTTATGTTCTTTAGAAGACTTTGTATAGACATAGGATACATCATCATGCGACGGATGATGGATGTCATTGATAGGGAATCCAAGTCCTTACCTTTCAACCTCCTAATAATGGAAATTCTTCGAAAAAACGGGGTTGAGATTCCTGCTACTGAGCCAATCACTCGCGTCAGAAAATTGGACAAGTATAGTTCTTCGACTCTTGCTTGAATTTGCTTAGCTCAAGATAAGGATGGGATCTGGCAATACAAAGAAGCCATAGCTAATCCTCCTGCTCGACAGACCGGTGATGATGCTGATATTCATCCCGAGCATAGATCTTCTTCCCGCTCACAATGAATTATCACTTTGATGGAAGAACGTTTTGATTTGCTCACGGTACAGATTTCAAACCTAGCATCCATAGTAGATTCTCTTGTCCACCATAATGATACTCTTCAAAGGACAGTAGATTCCCTTGCCGCATCAAATTCTGCACTTCATCATAACGTTGATTTTCTTCATGACAACCTTGAGAGATAGTACTATCAATGGCGTGGATCTACCTTTAGCCCTAGTATGTCTGGACCGTATAATCATGCTCAAGATCCCTCGCCAATTCCTTCACCGTTTCCCTCTTCTATTCGATCAGTTGATCTTATGGAGGTAGAAGCTACTACCCCTGTTGTTCCTACAATACAATCCTCCTCTCCTAGCACAGTTGTGCTACCTACTCCAATGACAATTGAGCCTCCATCTGCTGCAGGCACCATTGTTATTGATTCTCCCATCTCTTCTCCAGCTGTAGAGTAGTCTAGAAATTTTTTTTTGTCTTAGGAGAACTCTTATCTTCTTTGCGTATCTTCTCCTTTGTATCAACAATGCTACCTTTTCTTGTATTGAATATTCTATCTATTAATGCCTATGTTTATTCTTTTTTATAATGTCAATGGGGGAGAAAATGCATAAGTTATCTTTGGCTATCACAATTCATAAATTGTTATTTTATTCTGTAATGCATGAGTGTCTTTGTATGGGGGAGCATTGTATATCTTTTATACATGCTATGTCTATGAGGGAGCAATTTATCTTTCAAAAGTTTTTGTCTTCATAAAAAAGGGGAAGATTGTTGGCTTTAAAAGTGTTTTAAAGCAATCAATTATTTTTTATGATAACTATGTAAGATGAGCATGAAAGATAAAATAAACACTTTACAATGCTTAAATTAGACTTGTCAATTCATGAGAAATACCCTCTTTGAAGGGTACAATTAAAGTCTAACAATTTGGTTAAGTGATACAAAAATTTCAAATATATATGCAGTTTGTGTCGACCCATAGTGTCATTGTGTCGACCCTTAGGAAAATCCAGTAGCTCAGCCTTCATAAATTGTGTCGACCTATAGTGTTTGTGTTGACCCTTAAGAAAATCCAGAAGCACAGCCTTCACAAATTGTGTCGACCCATAGTGTTTGTGTTGACCCTTAAGAAAATCTAGAAGCTCAGCCTTTCAGTGATTGCATCAACCCTTAGAGTTTTTGTGTCGACCGCTATTCAAAACAGAGGCGAGTCATTCCAGGTGGGTCGACCCAAAAAAGGCAGTATAGCGTGCAAATGTGTCTACCCATCCAAATTGTCTGTGTCGACCCTAGATATAACATTGTATCGACCCTACCCAAATCTTTGTGTTGTCCCTTCCTACATTTTACATGTGGACTAACGTTTAAGCTAACTCATTTTTGTGTCGACCGCACAAAAATTGTGTCGACCCCAACAAGATTTGTGTCGACCGAACGGGACAAATCAGCAACAATCTATAAATAGATGAAGCGGTCTCATTTTGAAGTGACGATTTTTAACGAGAGAAAACTACGCCGAATTGCTGCCAAATTTTATTCTCGAACTTTTTACTCTCTCAAATCTTAGTACTAAAGTTATATATCTTTCTTGAGATTGAGTGAGTCGGTTTTATAACCGTACAAATTGTAAGTTGCTTTTCATTGAACGATCATTGTGAAAGGGGTGACGCTCCTTCAAGAAAAGAGTCAAAGGTTTGGTTGACACCCGTAAGTCAATCGGAGTGAAGCTCAAGGTTTGAGCTGGAAAGATCTTCAAGGAGATACCTTAAAGCGCAGACGTAGGCAAGGTTGGCTGAACTACGTTACCAAACCGGTGTCACTTTCTTACTCTAAACTCTTATTTTTTTGTTTAAGAATTCCACACTAGAGTTTGAAAATAACTAAACAATTCGCACAAATTTGACTTAGCAGCAAAAAGTTTAGTTAACCTAATTCACCCCTCACTTAGGTTAATCTCGATCCTACAGTTATAATTTTAGCAATGGAAGGAGCTTATTTGGGTAAAATAGTAAAACTATATGGATAAGTTTTCAAAAGGGTATTTTAACCCCATGAACCATCTTGAAATATTGAAGATTGGTAGATCATCATCAATTTTCGAGCTCAAGAAAGAGAATGAGTGAAAAGAAGAAAAAACTTGTCACACAAAGGTTTTAGAGAGAGAAAGTGAAAGTTAACGAGGAAGGAGTTGAAATTGGCTTCCAATCCTCTAAGGAGAAGTTTTACTCTCATCAACAGGAATCCATTTAGCTAGAATTTAAGAAGTATGACCTTATATTACATGGTTTGTAGTGATTATGGTTATTCACATTATTATGTTCAGGATACATGATAATTACATAAACATCAATAATTTTGTAAGTTGGTTGTGGTTGAACATTTTTTATCAAAGTTGCCACAAAATAATCAATTTTGTGCAATTTAAAATTTGTGTCTGAAACCAATGCTATAATTATTAAATGCCCTAGATCTTTTAGCACGTTGCATTAAACACCTTGAGTGACATATGGGCTTAGGAATCATAGCATTTCATGATATACAGAACTAGTTATGATATTTTGAAAGTACCCCAAAACATGGAATTGATTTTGAAAGTTATGAATGATTTTTGGTAATTGAGGCGAAGGATATTCACAATTTTACCTACTGCTAGAAATACTTGCTAAGGATAATTAAGGTAAGTAGTATTGTGTGTGTTTTGCCCTTAATTATGTCTACATCATAGAACAACATAAATTTTTTTTAATATGTTATTTCATGCTTTGTATGTCAAGATGAAATGCACGCCTAAGATAATGTAGAAAATAATGATTCAGTTTATGATATTATGAATTGTTATTTTTGTGTTATGAACGTTCTTTAACTGCTTAATATATACATACCGAGCATGTTCATGAGCATCTAATGCATCAAGTTTTTTAGAAAGTTACAAACTAATATACATGCATGAGATTTCATATAAAAAACATGATATAAAAATGGTTATTTATGGTTGAGCTTTGATAACCAACAAAAGAGAAAAATAAAAGAAAGAAAGAGAAAATGATTTAAATGTCATTTCGAAGGGGTTAGAGTTTGCTGTCCCACTAGCTGGACTACAGTTTGTGGTCTTTCAACCTTGGAATTGAGTTGGCTGTCCTCTTATGTAGAATCAAGTTCGTGGTCTTTTTTTCTTTGCCAGGAAGCCCCAATGATGAGGAAGTATAGAAATTATAAGAAAGAAAGACCCATAATAAAACAAAAAGAAAAGTTTTACGTATGCATATCATGTACATGTTGATGCATATCTTATACTACTTGCCAGGGCTTATGCTCATAGATGAGTTTTTTGATGTATGCAAGGAAGATGTTCATTGAAAGGTGTACGAGATAGATTGCTTTGTTCATGGGGTTGGTTCTTGTTTGTTGTGCAGATTTTGACTAGTGGTCAAGGGTTTTTAAGCATTGTAATTAATGGTAAGAAAAAGAAGTTTTGAACTTAGTATATATAGCTTCTTGATTGTTTACAGGACCTAAGATATTGTAAATGTATTTTAAGTAAATTTAGTTTTCATGTTTGCCTTAAATAATTTTTGTAAAAAAAAAAATTTGCTGCAAGTAAAAAGCAAGAATATATTTTTATCTATGAAGGACGTTACATCTAGGGTTCTAGGGTCTCAGGTTCAGGGCTCTAGAGTTCTAGGGTTAAGGATTCAAGGGTTATTTGGTTCTCGGGTTCTAAGGTTCTAGCGTTAAATGTTTGAGGTTTAGAGTTTAGGGTTCAATGATTTTAGGGTTCCAGTATCCAAGGTTAAGGGATAACGGGTGCAGGGTTCAAGGTTCTAGAAATCTAGGGTTCTAGGGTTCTAGGATTTTAGTGTTCAAGGTTTAGGGTTCCATGGCATAAGGTTCAGGGTTCATGGTTCCAAGATTAGAGGTTTAGGATTCTAATGTTCGAGGGTTCATGGTTCCAGGGATCTAGGGTCCTGGGTTTCTGGGTACCAAGGTCCAAAGTTCAAGGATTCAGGTTGTAGTGTTTCCACTTCAAGGGTTATAAGGTTCTATAGTTCTAGGGTTCTGGGTATAATGTTTTAAGGTTCATGGTTCAATGGTTCTAGATTTCCAAGGTTCCAAGATTCAGGGTTTATGGTTTAAGATTCCATGGTTTAGGGTTCCAAGGTTCGAGTGTTTAGGGTTTAAGATTCTTAGATTAGGTTTACATGGTTGTAAGGTTCAAGATTCCATTGTTCCAGGGTCTAAGGTTCATGTTTCAAGTGTTCCAAGGTCCAAGGTTCAAAATACCAAGTCTTAGGGTTCTAGGGTTCAAGGGTTCAAGGTTCATAATTTAGGGTTTAGTGTTCAAGTGTTCTAAGGTCCAGGTTTAAGGGTTCCATGGTTTATGGTTAAGGTTCTAGGGGTTCGGGGTTCAATAGTTCTGGGGTCCAGGGTTCCTGGGTTTAGGATTCCTAGGTTCAGAGTTTAGGGTTAACGGTTACAAGGTTTAAGTATAAACGTAACAAGGTTTTGGAGTTCAAGAGTTCCAAGGTTTTGGGTTCACGAATCAGGTTTCCAAGGTTTAGAGTTCTTGATTCAAGGATTTAGGGTTAAGGGTTTCAAGGTTCAAGGATCTAGGGTTCAAGATTACTGGTTCAGGGTTCCAAGGTTAGAGTTTAGGGTTCCATAATTAATGGTTTCAAGTTTAATGGTTCTAACTTTCAAGGTTCTTGTATTCAGGGCTCAAGGTTAAGGGTTCAGGGTTCCAGGGTTTCCAGGGTTCAGAGTTCTATGGTTCATGGTTCAAAGTTCAGGGTTTCAAGATTTGGGTTTCCTAGGTTCAGGGTTCCAAGGTTCAGGGTTCCTATTTTCTAGGGTTCTAGATTCAAGGTTCCAACGTTCAAGGTCTAAGGTTTTAGGTTCTAGGGTTCAGGGTTAAGCGTTCCAGGGTTTCGTATTTTAGGGTTTGAGGGCTTAGGGAATAGTGTTTATGGTTCAAGGTTCTAGAGTTCCAGGGTTCAGGGTTCTGGATTGAAAGTTCCAAGGTTCAAAGTGTATGTTATTAGGGTTCTATGGTTTAGGGTTCAAGTGTTTAGGGTTCCAAGGTTCAAGAGTCAAAGTTTTGGGATCCATGGTTAATGTTTGAAGGTTACGCAATTTAAGGTTCACGATTCTTGGGTTCAGGGTTCTAGGGTTCCAAGGTTTGAGGATTCTGGGGTTTAGGCTTTAAGGTTTCAAGGTTTGGGTTAATAAGGTTCCAGGGTTCTAGGTTTAAGGTACAAGGTTTCAAGGTTCATGGTTCATGTTTCAGGGGTTTGGGGTTTAAAGTTCTAGGATTCCAAGATTGAAGGTTCCATGGTTCAGGGTTTAGGGGTTCAGGCTTAAGGGTTTTAGGGTTGAAAGGCTACAAGATTCAAGTGTTAGGGTTCAAGGTTAAGGGTTCTTGGTTAAAAAACACAAGGTTCAAGGTTTCACGATTCAGGGTTTCAAGGTTATAGGTGCAGTGTTTAAGTTTCATGTTTCAGGGCTCTAGTCTACAATGTTCCAAGATTCCAAGGTTTAATGTTTTCGGGTTTTAGGATTTATGTTCTAATGTGTTGTATTTTTGTTTAAGGTTAAGGGTCAAGGGTCTAAGGGTTCCAAGGTTTAGGGTTCTACGGTTCATAGTTATGTGTGGTTTTTATGTTTTTAGGATTCAGGGTTCAGATTTCTATGGTTCCATTGTTTAGGATTCTAGTTTTTTAAGGTCCATGGTTTTGGGTTTCGTGTCCAGGTTTAAGCGTTATAGGCTTTAGGGTTTAGGGATCCAGCGTTCAAGGTTCCAGTTTTGAGGTTTCATCGTTCAAAGGTTTAAGGTTCTAGGGTTCCTAGGGTTTAGGGTTCGATGTTCAATAATCAAGGGTTCCATGTTTCAAAGGTTAAGGATTAATGGTTCCAGAGTCAAGGCTCCACAGCATAACCTACATAACCCGTAACGCTACAACCCTGAACCAAAGAAATATTAACCATTAAATCCTAAACCCCTAAACCCATGAACCCTAAACTAAAACCCTAAACCCTAATGGCCTAAACCCCAGAACCCTAAACCTTGAACCTTAGAATCTTTAACCTTGAACCCTGCACCCTGGAAACTTTAAAAAAACTCATCTTTTCCTTTTTAAGTCTCGTGTAACTTTTTAGAAGACTTAAACTTCAAATTATGCGTTTAACATAATCAAATATATGAAATACCAAACATCACTCAAAATCCATAATTCGATAGTCCGATTTTCTTTTTACCAACTTTAAATAAACATAACTTCCTCTCCATAAGTCCAATAGAATCGATCTACCTATCAATACTCTTATCTTGACGTCTAATACAACTTTACAGAAGAACACTTTGTTAGTTATGGTCTTCTAAGGTATGATATGATTGTAAAACAAAAACTGCTCTGTTACAAAATTTCAACCAAGTATTTGTTCCAACCTTTGGGGTCTAAGATTCATAACTTTTTCTATACGTTTTTAAATCAAGAAATTTTTTATGTTCTAGTTTAATCTACTAATCTATTAAATTCCATTAGAAGAAATCAACTCCATGTCAAGACCCTAAAACCACAGAGTTAGGTAAATACCAATATTGATTCTGATTTGTCAATTCATTACTTGTAAGGTGTAATTTCGTCTCCATATTCATCTTTTCTTAGACCATTTCATTCTTTAACCAGAAAACATTAGATTCACATAATGTTATTGTACATCAAAAAGTTGGTTGTTACGCATGGTTCTGGGTTCTAGGGTTCCTTAGTTCAGGGATCAGGCTTTCACAGTTAAGAGTTGGTGGTTCCATGGTTTTCGAGTTCTAATGTTTAGAGTTTAGGGATCCAAGGTTCAAAGTTCTCGGGTTCAGGTTTCTATGGTTTAAGGTTTCCAAGGTTCCATTTTCAGTGTTCAAGGTTAATGATTCAAGGTTCATGATTCAAGGTTCATTATTCTTGGGTTATGGGTTTCAGGGTTCCAGGGTTCTAGAGTTTATGGTTTCAAGGTTCAGGGTTCAAGGGTTAAGGGTTCCATGGTTCAATGTTTAGGATTTAGGGTTCCATGATTCAGGGTTCAAAGGTTATAGTGTTCCAGACTTCAGGCTTTAGGGTTGTAGGTTTCAAGGGTTTCAATGATCAAAGTTCAGGGTTCAGGGTTCAAGGGGGAGGGTCCAAAGTTGAAGGATCATTGTTCAAGGGTTTAAGGTTAAGGGTTCACGGTTTGGGAATCAAGACTTCAAGGGTTTAAGGGTCCAAGATTCAAGGTTCACGATTCCATGGTTCTGGATTCTATGGTTCTAAGGTTTAGTGTTTAGTGTTCAAGGTTCTAAGGTTTAGGGTTCTATTGTTTGGGGTTCAAGGATCTAAGGTTTACGATTTAGAGTTTTAAGGTTCCATGGTTCACGATTCTCGATCCAAAGTTTTAAGGTTTAATGTCAAAGGCTCCTTGGATTCAAGGTTTAGGGTGTAGGGTTCCATTGTTCATAGTTCCAGGGTTCCAAGTTTCGAGGCTCAAAGGTTAACAGTTCCTTGTTTATGATTCCAAGGTTTAAAGTTTCAAGGTTTAGGTTTCCATTGTTCGGGGTTCAGGTTTTATAGTTTAAGGTTCAAAGGTTACAGGGTTTAGGGTTCAGGGTTCCAATGTTTTGAATTTAGTGTTCCATGTCTCTAGTGTTCAGGGTGCAGGGTTCGGGGATCAGGGTTCCAAGGTTTAGAGTTTAGGAGTTTTGAGTTATAGGGTCAGGTTTCAGAGTTCTAGGGTTTAGGGTTCTAGGGTTCAGGGTTCAAGGGTTTGTGGTTCATAGTTTGCGGTTTGGGTTTCTAGGGTTCATGGGTTCCACGGTTCAAGGTTCATGGTTCATGGTTCTGATTCTAGGGTTCTAGGGTTCCATGGTTAAGTGTTCAAGATTCTAAGGTTTGAGATTCAAGAGTTCATTGTCTTAAGGGTAAGGGTGCAAGGTTTAGATTTCCAAGGTTCAGAGTTTAGGGTACAAAGGTTAAGGATTCAAGGGTTAGGGGTTAAGGGTCTTTGGGTTCAATGATTCCATTGTTAATTTTTCAGGTTCAAGGTTCATGGTTAAGGATTGAAGCATTCTAGGGTTCAGGGTTCAAGGATTCAGGGTTCCGAGGTTTAGGGTTCAAGGGTTTAGGGTTTAGGGTTTTACATTCAGGGTTCAAGGTTTTATGGCAAAATGGATTTAAGGTTTGAATTTAGGGTTCAGAGTTCAAGGGTTTTAGGGTTCAAAGTTCAGTGTTCAAAGTTTAAGGGTTCAAGGTTCAGGATTTAAGGGTTCCAGGGTTGTATGATCCGGGATTTTTGGTTCCATTGTTTTAAGGTTCAATGGTTCAAAAATCTGGTTTCATTGTTTTGGGTTCCAAGGTTTAGGGTTCCAGGTTTCAGGAATAAGTGCTTTGAGGTTAACGGCTCTAGGGTTATGGGATCATTGTTCAGGGTTCAGAGTTTAGGGATTAAGGATTTAGGGTTAAGGGGATCAGAGTTTCAGGGATTAAGTAAATTGTGTAGCATATTTGAAGGCATATAATTTATTGTAATCGAAATTTTTTTTTATGATTAATTCACCTTAGGTGTTTGAAAAAAAATTTCTCTTTGGTTCTTTGTGAAAAACTCGATCTTCTTAAAGTTAATTCTTGATAGATAATCTTTAATAGGTTTCGTTCTTACTGACAATTTTGATTTGGATCAAGCTCCTTGTTTGATAACTTAGGTTCCATTGACAAAGTTTGATTGGGGTCAAGTTCCTCATACTTTATTCAAAGGCGATTCAACTATCTTTTTTCACAATGTTGAAGAGTCTTAAGTTTGATATACCTGTGGTTCTCATAATTTGGTATGAGTATGAGTATGTTAAACTCGAGGCCCTAAAACGAAGAGGAACAAGATTTTAGGATCGTCTTTGAATCAAGTATGAGGAACTTGTCCCCAATCAAAACTTGCTCCATTTCACGTTACATCGAGTATGAAATATGTGCTCTCTTTGTACATCATCTTCGTCGTCCTTGGCTTTAATGTTGAGCACGTGTATAATCACTTAGAGTTCTCCCCTCACATGTTCCTCTACCTCCACATTGCTACAATCTTCTAGTGGGGGTATCTCGCATCACTTGAGTTCTAGCTTTCAACATCCCCATTATCATGTATTACCATTGTTCTTTTGTTCAGAAAATTTGAAGCATAGTGTCCAAATCTTTGACATCGAAAACTTGATTTCTCAAGCTCTAGTTGTTGAATTAGTTTTAATCTTACATTTTATAGATGCATTACTTAAGGTAGTCTTTCCCTTGAAATCCTCCTTAGGGTTTATAGTTGGTTTCTCATGCCTCAAATTTAATTTCCAATTTAAGTTTGAGAAATATCCACTCATTGAATTTCCCTTTGATTTTAGTTATTGCTCGACCTTGACAGACTTGTGTAACAATTTCTCTATGTCTACATAGTGTTGCATGTCCACTATGCTATAGATTTTTCTATTTAATCCTCCAATAAAATATGTCATGGTTGCTTCTTAATCTTCTTCTATGTTGGTTTCATCATGGTTAATCACGTCACTTTATAATAATCTTTTACTCTTTTTGAACCTTGTTTTAGTTCTTGCAATTTCATACATAGATGTCGATGATAATAACTAGGAACAAATCTCTTATACATACGTGGTTTCATCTCTTTCCATGTGGAAGCCAATTTTTTGTCGTGCCTCCTCAGAGTTCTCGCTAGTTGATCCCGCCACGTACTTGCATAGTCCATGAATTCCATTGAAGCCAAATTGATTTTCTTTTCCTAAGTATAGTTGTATTAATCATAAATATGATAAACCTTTCTTACCTATTCCAAATAGGATTCAAGATCACTTTATCGTGAAAAAAGAAATCAATATTGATTTTTCTTAGGTTGCCATCTTTTGGATTTTTTCTAGGATACCGCTCTTTTTTTATAACTGTTACTCTCATTCTCGAACACAACATCTTGCTCCAATTATTTATTATTTCCTCGTTCCAAGAAATAAAGTGTTATAACTGTTACTCTCACATTAAAGTGTTACTCTCATTCTTTTTTATAACTAGTTTGAGACTCTAACATATTCAATCTTGTTTCAAGTTTTTTTATTTTTTTATGGCTTTCACAAATGACTCTAGATCAACAAGAATTTGACTTTTTGTCATACTCATATCTCAAGATAAGAAACAAAAGAAAATGTTAGCTAATAACTAAATAGACCTCTCTCACTCCCTCATGTGTTTACACTCAATCAATCTCACTCACACTAGTAATTCTCTCAACTAATAGCTTTTATAAAACAATCTCACACTCTTGCCTCTTTACTCTCAATTTTCTCTTTTAATTCTTCATGTAAGAAACCTATTCGGGAGAAAAATTCAACAAGTAAAAATAATCAAGATCAAACTTTTAAATAAAAATTCAAACTTCCAAGATTGTCAAGGTCAAACTATGTTGAAAGAAATATTGGGATCTAAGAAAAAAGTAAAATAATGATGATGATGGAGTATTGGTCCAATGATGTAAGAGAAAAAAAACCAACAAAGAACTTGGAAGTCACCAAAAGTATAAGAAGTAACTTTGAAAAAAAAAAATTAATCGGGAATAATAAAAGTAAATATTAATGAAGAAAGAAGTATGAGGAATTGTAACGGGAATTTATTTTTCTTTTGATAATAATAGCAACAAACACAATAAGCAAAAATTGTCTCTTTTTTTAATCGCAATTTTTTATTTTATTTTATTTTACTTAACTAAATAGTTGAATGAAATAAAGTTTTTTTCAGAATTGTTGTGGGGCACTTCTGCTTTGCTAAATTGTGCATTTGACCACGCAAACAAATTCTAATTTTTATGATGAAGCTTATTCTAAAAAGATCTTGAAGGAAGCTACTTTTTTTGTGAAGAACTCTTTTTCAAATAACTTTGGGAAGGTTTTCAAATCTGTCAATTTATTATTGCTAGTCAAATAAAAGTTTGATTTCGGAAAGGTTGAAAGTACTTTCCTATTTTGTTTACCCCTTCAATATCTTGTATTGAGCTTGGGCTCTTGGCCTTGTGTTCCTAACCACATAGCACTTTATGCATTTTTTAGTTCTTACACCTATCATTTAGCCTCTAATTCCTTGCAACTTGTATTTAATCTTGGACTTGATTTCTGGCACCACTTGATCCACATTAGTTTATACATGTAAAAAATGTTTATTCTCTACCCAAAAAATTTAGTCGGCACCTTAACAATTGGAGGGGCGGTGGGGGCTTTAAATGAGTGTTTGGTTGCATTTGAGGCATGATGCACAAAAAATTTGTACGACATATGAAAATATTTTCCACGCTTGCAAAAATGTTTGTTTGGCACACTAACCTACCAGAGGGCTTGGGTCGATTAGTTAAATTCAAAGAGGTCGAGATGAATCACATAAAGTTTGTACGATGAACAAAAGCATTGTGTTCACTGATGTTAAATTTTGCACCTTATCTACCATGGGGCTTAAATTGACTATTTTGTAGCAAAAAGTTTGTATGACCTAAAAAAAATGTTTGGTGCACTGCCCAAAATAGTCGTTACGAAACTTAACCCAAATGATGGCTTTAATGGGGTTGTTTAGTTGAATTTGAGCCGGTTTCAGACAACGCACAAAACTTTTGTATGACGTACTATAATCTTTGGTGTGCTGCCCAAATTTTGTCTAAGCAGATTAACGTACTTGGTGGGTTCAACTCGGTTGTTTGATTTCACTCTAGTTGTTTCAGATGATGTGCGTAAACATTTATTTGGCACCTCAATCTATCGAAAGACTTTCATTGGGTCGTTTGGTGGAATTCGGGCCCATTTGGACGAAGCGTGTAAAGTTCGTACGTCACACAAAAAAGTTTTATACCCTCAACGTTCTTGAATTGAATTGGGTCCTTACCTTGCCAAGGGAGTTCAATTTGGACGTTTGATAACATTTGAGTATTTTTATACTGGCAAATGAAATGTTAATATGACGTACAAAAGTATTTTTCCACTGCTTGAAATGTATGTTCCTCACCTCAACCGAAACAATGACTTGAACTTGGTCATTCGTGAAATTCAAGTAGGTTTAGAGTACAGGCGAAAAGTTGGCATGACGTACGAAAACATTTGGTGTACTGCTTGAAATGTTCGTTAAGCACAATAACATATTGTCGGGTTTGAAGTTGGTAGTTTGGTTGCATTTGGGCAGATTTAAATGATTTGGAGAAAGTTTGTACAATGAACGAAAATATTTGATGGGTTGCCCAATATTTTCACTAAGAACATGAACCTACTAGGGGGCTTAAACTGGGTCATTTGGTTAAATTAGGACAATTTTCATGACTCGCAAAAAGTTTGTATGATGTACTAAAATATTTGGTGTGCTGACCGTAATGTTTGTTAAGAACATAAACCTACCGGGGACTTGACGTGAGTCATTTAGTTGCATTTGACCTTGTTTGGATGCACGCGACAAGTGTTCGCACATCACACAATTCAAGCCATTCGAGTAGATTCATGTGGTAAAAGAACATTTTGGCAGCATACCAAAAGTTTTCATACGTCATACGAACTCTCTGTAAATCATCTAAAGATGCTCGAATGCAACCAAACAACCCACTTAAAGCCCCTTCAAAGGTTAATGTGCGTAGGAAATAGGTCAAGAAACACACTAAACATTTTCATACAGTGTACCAACTTTCTGCACATTGTTTGAACCTATTCAAATATAACCAAATGACCCAATCTAAGCCACTATTTGGCTTAGCGTGCCAAAGAAACATTTCGAGCTTTGCACAAAATTTTTTTGTACGTTGTACAAATATTTTGCTCGTTAGTCTAAACTTGCTTAAATACATCTAAATGTCCCAATTCAAGCCCCATGGTAGGTTAAAGTGCTGAGCAAATATTTTGAGCAGCGCATAAATGTATAGTACGTTGTACAAAATTTCCGCGCATCATACAAACCTGCACGAATGCAACAAAATGACCCAATTCAAGGCCCACCCTGTAGGTTAAGGTTTTGAACAAATGTTTGGGCAATACACCAATCATTTTTTTACGCCTTACGAACTTTTCATGCATCCCCAAAACCTTGTTGAATGCCAACAAATGACCAAATTCAAGTTCCCCTATATGTTAAGGTTCCAAATGAATATTTTGGGCAGTACACAAAATGTTTTCATGCGTTGTGCCAAATTTTGGTGCGTCGTTCGAACTTTCTCTAACTTAACCAAGCCACCCAATACAAGGCCCCCATAGCTTAATGTGCTTAGCTAATCTTTCAAGTAAGCACCTAATGTTTTCTTCGCATCATCTTAACCTGCTCGAATGCCTCTAAAGAATAAATTCAAGCACCATGTGTTGAATGAATATTCATGCTGCAGACAAAATGTTTTATATGTCGTACGAACTTTCTACACGTCGTCTGAACCTGCTCAAAATCAACAAAATGACCTAATTCAAGCCTTTTATTGTGTTAAGGGTCTGAACAAATGATTTAGGCAGCACACAAATGGTTTTCTTACATCATAGAACTTTTTTTGCGTCGTCTGAACATGCTCAAATTTCACTAAATAACCCAATAAAAGCCTCTAGTTAGGTTCGGGTACCAACACAAAACATTTTTTACGTGTCATCTGAACACGCACGATTGAAACAAAAATACCAACTTCAAGCAAGTTTCAATCTTGGCAGCACATTAATATTTTCATATGTCATAAAAAGTTTCTGTGGATCGTCCAAACCTACTCTAATTCTACCAAACCACATAATTTAAAGCACTATTTGGGTTAAGGTGTAGGACGAAGCTTTTGAGCACCACACAAAAAATTTTCATACGAATATTTCGCAAGCTGTCTTAACTTGCTCAAATGCTACCAAACAATCCAATTCAAGCCCCCTAATCGGTGAAAGTGCTAAATGAATATTTGATGAAGTACACCACACATTCCAAACTTTTCACTTGTCGTTGGAAGCTGCTAAAATTTAACCAAGCGACAATTAGCAACATAGTTAGGTTAAATTGCCAAATGAATATTTCAAACAGTATTCAAATTTTTTTTTGTATGTAGTAAGCATTCGCTCAAATGCAACCAAATGACCCTTCTCAAGCCAAATAGTAGGTTAAGGTGTGAACAAAAGTTTCTTCTGACGCATTAAACATTTGGTACCTACTGCGAACCTTTTGTGCATTGTCCTAACAACCTAGAAGGAGAAATTTCAGAAATGCACAAAATATTTTTGTACGTCGCACAAACTTTTTGCGTATTTTTTTAACTTTCTTGATTGATATTGATAAGAAAATTCAAGCCCTCGGTAGGTTAAGGGGCTAAACCAAGATTTGGGACAGCGTAAAATGTTTTTGTACTTCGTACAAACTTTACGCGCATCGTCTGAACCTGATCAAATGCAATCAAACGACCCACTTCAAGCCATCCAAAGGGTTAATATGCCTAAGGAAAGTTAGAGGCAGCCCAAATATTTTCGTACTTGGTATTGACTTTTAGGGTGTCGTTCGAACCTGCTAGAATTCCACCAAAGGATCCAATTATGAAATTTAAGGTGCTTAATGAAGGGTTGACCAGGGCACAAAATTTTTTGTACGTCGAGCGAGCTTTCTGTGCATCATCCAAACTTGCTCGAAAGCAACCAAACAACGTGTTCAAGACCCTCACTATGTTAATGCGCTTAACAAACATTTTGCGAAGAATGAAAAATAGTTTTGTATGTTGTAAAAACTTTTCATGCCTCGTCCAAACCTACAAACGACCCAATTCAAGACCATGGTTTGGTAATGGTGCTGGACAAACGTCTCGGGGCACCACAACTTTTTCACACGATGTAGAACTTTCAGCACATCATCTTAACCTGCTGAGATACAACCAAACAATCGAGTTCAATCTTGTCAAAAGGTTAAGGTGGCAAATGAATGTTTCACAAAATGCACAAAATGTTTTTTTTAATTGTATAAAATTTCTGCACGTTGTTTGAACCTGCTCAAATGTAATCAAATGACCTCGTAGGTTATTGTGCCTAACAAATGTTTCAAGCATTGCACCAGATGTTTTTTCGTACACCATCTGAACTTTTGGGACGTCATCTGGACCTACTTGAGTTCCAACAAACGAATCAATTCAAGCCATCAGGTAGGTTAAAGTGCCAAAAAGATGTTTCACGTGGCACACAATATATTTTCATATGTTGTATGAACTTTCTGCTCGTCATTTAAACCTACTAGAATTTAACCAAACTAAACACAATTTGTAATACCCAAACTTTTTGAAAGAACAAGATCCTAACATCTTAATATATATGTTTATGTATTAATAGCTTTGAAACTTAAGTTAATACTAATCTAAATTAATTAGTAAAGCTAACCATAGTTAAAGGATATGACACCTCCACCTTACATTTCCTCCTTAATCAATGATATAATTTGAATAAATATTAATCATAGAATATTATTAAATGTAAATTATGATTTTATATATTAAAGTAGTGAA
>QAOC01039591.1:1620-19808 GCA_003255005.1 Begonia fuchsioides | reverse complement strand
TTACGTTTCTAGAGGTAACTGTTCACTAGGGTTTTGTGTGTACTGTTCATTAAGGTTTTAGGGTGTAGGATTTGTACTTTTCTAGGGTTTCTAGGGTTCTATGGTTTCTATGGTTTTAGTGATTCTAGGGATTCAAGGGTTTAGAATTTCAAGGATTTCTAGTTTTCTAGGACTCTAAGGTTTCAAGGGTTCGAGGTTTTTAGGGTTCTAAGGTTTTAGGTTTTAGGGTTATGGGGTTTAAGGGTTAACATAGTATGTTAGGTTTCTATGGTTTTTAGGGTTCCATGGTTTCTAGGGTTCACGGTTCTACTGTTTTAGGGTTCTGGGGTTTCTATGGTTTCTAGGATTCTTGAATTCTAGGGTTCTATGGTTACTATTTCTCGAACTGTCTAATTTTGGATGAATAGTAAAATGTAAAAAAAAGATCAAATTTTCGGCAGTTATGCCTTTTTGTTTTGATGTTTCTCTCTTTTTTGATGGTGCATGTTTTTGTCGTCTCCATATGCATTTTAAAAAAATTATATTTTGAATTTATTATTCTAAAACCCTACCCCACAAACTAGAGGCAAGGTGAACCTCAGGGGTTAAACCGGGTGTACAATAGTTGTTAAACGGGCATACTGTTCATTTATGGGTTAGGGTTTTTACGTTATTTGAGGTAACTTTAACTAGGGTTTTGTGTGTACTGTTCATTAGGAATTTAGGGTGCACGGTTTGTACTATTCTAGGTTCTATGGTTTCTAGGGTTTTAGTGTTTCTAGGGATTCTAGGGTTTAGAATTTCAAGGGTTTCTAGTTTTCTAGGGTTCTAAGGTTGAAGGGTTCTAAGGTTTTAGGGTTCTAAGGTTTTAGGTTTTTAATGTTCTAGGGTTTAAGGGTTAACATAGTATGTTGGTTTTCTATGGTTTTTAGAGTTTTATGGTTTCTAGGGTTGACGGTTCTAGTGTTTTAGTGTTCTGGGATTTCTATGGTTTCTAGGATTCTAGGATTCTAGGATTCTAGGGTTCTATGGTTACTATTTCTCGAACGGTCTAATTTTGGAAGAATGGTAAAATTTGATAAAAAAGATCAAATTTTTGTCGCGTTATGCCCTTTTATTTTGATGTTTTTCTCTTTTTCGATGGTGCATGTTTTTGTCGTCTCGATATGCGTTTAAAAAATCATTTTTAGGATTTACTATTCTTAAACCTTACCCCACTTTAGAGGCAAGACGAACATTAAGGGTTAAATTGGGTGTACAGTAGTTGTTATACGGGTACTATTCACTAGGGTTTTGTGTGTACTGTTCATTAGGGTTTTAGTGTGTAGGGTTTATACTGTTCTTGGGTTTATAGGGTTTTATAGTTTCTAGGATTTTAGTGTTTCTAGGGATTCTAGGGTTTAGAATTTCAAAGGTTTCTAGTTTTCTGGGGTTCTATGGTTTCAAGGGTTCTAGGTTTTTAGGGTTTCTAAGGTTTTAGGTTTCTATGGTTCTAGGGTAAGGATAACATAGTATGTTGGGTTTCTATGGTTTCTAGGATTCCATGGTTTCTAGGGTCCCGTGGTTTCTAAGGTTGACCGTTCTACTATTTTAGGGTTCTGTGGTCTCTAAGATTTCTAGGATTCTTGGATTCTAGGGTTCTATGTTACTATTCCCCGAACTGTCTTATTTAGGATAGATAATAAAATGTTAAAAAAGTGATCAAACTTTTAGTGCATTATGCTTGCTGGTTTTGGTGTTTGCCTTTTTGAAGGGTGTATTTTTTTCATCTCGATATGGANAGAGATTTTCTCTTTGGTTCTTTGCGAAGAACTCGATCTTCATCAAGTTAATTCTTGATAGATCAAATTTGATAGCTTTGGTTCTTACCGACAAGTTTGGTCTGGGTCAAGCTCCTTGTTTGATAACTTAGGTTCCGTCAGCAATGTTTGATTGGGGTCAAGTTCCTCTTACTTGATTCAAAGGCGATCCAGGTATCTTTTTCCGCATTGTTGAAGGGTCTCGGGTTTGATATACCCGTGGTTCTCATCAAGGGTTCTATCGTTTCTATAGATTCTAGAGTTTAGAATTTCAAGGGTTTCTAGTTCTCTAGGGTTCCAGATTTCAAGGGTTTCTAGGGTTTTGAGGTTTCTAGGGTTTCTAGGCTTTTAGGGTTCTATGGTTTTACGGTTTGAGGGTTTCTATAATTTGTAGAGTTTGTAGGGTTACTATTATAAGATTTGTAGGGTTCAAGGTGCCTAGGGTTTTAGGGTTCTATGGTTCATATGATTTCTAGGGTTTTAGATTCTAGGATCCTATGGTTACTATTCCCTAAATGGTTTGATTTTGGATGAATAGTAAAATTTGAAAAAAAAAATCAATTTTTTGGCTTGTTATGCTTTCTGGTTTTGGTGTTTTCCTTTTTTTTTGTCAAGGGTGCATTACTTTGTTGTCTCGATATGCATTCTTAAAATCAGTTTTTAGGTTTACTAATCTAAAACCTTACCCCACAAACTAGAGGCAAGGTGAACCTTAGGGGTTAAAATGGGTGTACAATAGTTGTTATTTGGGTGTACTGTTCATTTATGGTTTCGGATTTAGGGTTTTCACATTTCTCAAGCTTACTTTTCATCAAAGTTTTGGGTTACTGTTCATAACGGGTTTTAGGGTTTAGAGTTTGTACAGTTTTAGGATTCTATGGTTTTTAGGGTTTTAGTGTTTCTAGGGATTATAGTTTTAGAATTTTAATAGTTTCTAGTTTTCAAAGGTTCTAGGGTTTAATGGTTCTAGGTTTTGAGCGTTTCTAGGGTTCTACATATTCTAGGGTTTATAGGGTTTTAAATTTCTAGGGTTAGGGTTTGAGGGTTTTTAAAGTTTGTAGGGTGGTTCTAGGTTTTCTAAGCTTTTTAGGGTTCTAGGATGTTAAGGTTCTATGGTTACTATTTCATTTGATTTTGGATTAATAGTAAAATGTCAAAAAAGATCAAAATTTTGGCGGTGTTAGGCTTTCTAGTTGTGGTGTTTCCTTTTTTTTAGGGTGTATGTTTTTTTCATCTCGATATACGTTCCAAACTAAATCATTTTTTGGGTTTACTATTCTAAAACCCTAGCCCACAAACTAGAGGCAATGTGATTTAGGGTTATACTTGTGTACTGTTCATTTATGGTTTTAGGGTGTAGGGTTTGTAGTTTCTAGGGTTTTTTAGGGATTCTAGGGTTTAGGGTTCTATGGTTTCTAGAACCCTTGTAGTTAAACTAGGGTTTCTAGGATTCCATGGTTTCTAGGGTTTTAGTGTTTCTAAGGATTCTAGGGTTTAGAATTTCAAGGGTTTCTAGTTGTCTGGGGTTTCAAGGGTTCTAGGTGTAACACCCCACTTTTCTGGGTAATACCCGACCCTATCATGATAGAATATCAAGGGCAAGGGAAGGAAAAACCAGCACTCGAGTTAGGGGGAGTCAACCCGGATAGGCCAAATACAAGGGTATAATGGAGGAAGGATATCTCGGGATGCAAATGGGTTTCAGTAGGGTTATCGATGAAGGAGCTGATGGATTGCACACTATCACCCTCAAGGCCACGATGTGTGGTTGGAGAAATGCAGCACAGTTTAACTATTTTAGCTCGGACAATAGTCAACACCTAAGGAGAGCTCTCGGTCGCCGGAATGATCGTCGGAGCACACCGAGTCTTGGAGGCAAAAAAAAAATGTCCACCAAGTTTCTTAGGCAGAATGCTGAAATCGGATGGCTCAAAAGAAGCTACCTGATTTGGCCAAGCAACCAAAAAGGAAGGGAAAATTTCTCTTTGACCTAACCAAAATAGGGACACACTAGGGTGCAACCTCTACCTGCATGAGCCACCCTAGAGCCCACCAAAATACAGCCTACATGAGGGTGCTGCAGCTCCTAAAGGGTACCCTAAGAGTGCCTTTAATTCTCATGCAATCACACGTTCAAGCTGGCTGAGTATTTTGGGCACAAAAATAAAAAAAACAAAACTAACACCTAAAATAAGATGAGACAACTCTCTCTCCTTTAAGTGATCTTGGGCTGATTAAGTATTGGGCTCTTTCTTTCACTATCCATCTTCAAGGCTCCGTGAATTGCCCCATCATGCATCGGCTCTCCCTTGCCGTCCATCGCCGAAATGTCGAAGCTCTCTTGCCAAGTTAGGAGATGCTTGGGTTTCTCTTGGTCCATTAAAGTTGGTTCCATGATGTTTAGTTCATGCAAAACATTTCCTGCAAAAAGAGAAAATTCGTTAGCAAGCTCCTTGGCTCGGGCTCGGGTGATGACTCCAGTAGGTTCAGGTTTTGTCAAGTGATCCCGAGGCATGTCATCCTCCCGGGGTATTTGAGGATTTGCCCTCAAATCCAAGGGTGGCTCCTCCTCCTCCTTGCCCTCCACTTCATCACTAACATAGGGCGATATGTCTTGAACATTGAAAGTGGTCGAGACTCCATACTCCCCGGGTAGTTCAAGCTTGAATGCATTCGGATTGACCTTCTCCAAGATCTTGAAAGGGCCATCCGCTCTAGGTGCTAGCTTCGATCTTCTTTGCCTTGGAAACCTTTCTTTCCTTAGATGAAGCCAAACTAAATCTCCTACTTTGAAGTTGGTTTCCTTCCTTCCCCGATTCACATACTTGGTATAACTCTCATTAGCTTTTTTGATAGACTTGCTCACTTGTTCGTGCATGCTCTTTACTAGCTCAGCCTTCTTGGCCCCATCCGGATTTGGTAACCTCTATGGACGGAATTGGTAGTAAGTCAAGGGGAGTTAAGGGGTTAAACCCGTATACTACCTCGAAGGGAGTCATTTGGGTTGCGCTATGCATACTTCGGTTGTAAGCAAACTCTATGTATGAGAGTTGAATGTCCCAATCCGAGAGCTTTTTGCTAACCACACTTCTCAATAAACTTCCCAAAGTTCTGTTCACCACTTCTGTTTGCCCATCGGTTTGGGGATGGAAGGATGTGCTAAAGAGTAGTTTCGTCCCTACCCTCCTCCATAGTGTCTTCCAAAATGCACTTAAAAACTTAGTATCCCGATCCGACACTATGGTCCTCGGAATGCCATGCAAGCGCATTACTTCTTTGAAAAATAACTTGGCAACATGAGAAACTTCATCGGTCTTAGAGCAAGCTAGGAAGTGAGACATCTTGGAAAACCGATCCACCACAACCATGATAGAATCCTTTGCTCTACAAGTCCTAGGGAGACCGAGGACAAAATCCATACTTACTTCCACCCAAGGATGGGTAGCCACGGGTAGGGGAAGGTAGAGTCCTTGAGGAAGCTTTCGACTCTTGGCCTTCTTGCAAATAATGCACTTTTCCACCACTCTATGGACATCCCGAAGCAAATGAGGCCAATAAAAGTGTTCTTTGAGAGCATCTAACGTCTTCTTTTTGCCGAAGTGGCTTGCTAATCCTCCACCATGGGCTTCCTTGATTAGTGATTCCCGGATTCCTCCACTTGGTATACAACGCTTCCCTCCTTTAAACAAATAGCCGTCCACGATGTGATATCCACAATTCTCCTTCTTAAGACTCAAATAATACCATTTCCCAAAATCTTGATCATCCTTGTAGGCTTCCTTAATCCACTCAAAACCAAAGAAGTTAGTGGAAAGCTCAGTTAGGAGAACAAATCTCCTTGATAGGGCGTCGGCGACAACATTGCACTCCCCCTTTTTGTACTTGATAATGTAGGGATATCTATAGGAACTCCACCCACTTAACATGCCGCCTATTCAACTTTCCTTGGCTCTTGATGTGCTTGAGAGCCTGATGGTCAGAATGGATGATAAATTCCTTAGACAAAATATAATGTTGCCAAACTTCCAAAGCTCGAATAACCGCATAGAATTCCTTGTCATATGTTGAATAGTTCAAAGCAGCACCTTTGAGCTTTTCACTAAAGTATGCTAGGGGTCGTCCCTCCTGCATAAGAACAGCACCTATTCCTACTCCGGAAGCGTCGCATTCCACTTCAAAAACTTTTTGAAAGTCCGGAAGACTAAGCACGGGTGCATTGCAAAGCTTTCTCTTGATGAGCTCGAAACTCTCTTGACAATTTTGGGTCCATTCAAATTCTCTTCCCTTCTTGGTGCAATCGGTTAAAGGGGCCACAGTAGAGCTAAAACCTTGAATAAACCTCCGATAAAAGGATGCAAGTCCTTGGAAGCTCCTCACATCTGAAACATTTCGAGGGGTTGGCCAATCCCGAATAGCTTCTATCTTGGCATCATCCACTTCCATTCCATCCCTTGAAATAATGAAGCCCAAGAATTGAATTCTTTCTTGCACAAAAGCACACTTCTTCAAATTTCCAAAAAAGTCTAGTATTTCGGAGTGTATCAAATAACAGTCTAAGATGCTCACGATGGCTAGATAAATCCAAGCTATAAACCAAGATGTCATCAAAATAAACAACCACAAATTTTCCCAAGAAATCCTTAAGCACGAAATGCACAAGTCTCATAAAAGTACTTGGAGCATTAGATAGCCCGAAAGGCATTACTAACCATTCGAAGAGTCCATACTTGGTTTTGAAGGCTGTCTTACATTCATCCCCCTCCTTCATTCGAATTTGATGGTAGCCACTCTTCAAATCGATCTTGGAGAAGCAAGAGGCCCCACTAAGCTCGTCCAACATGTCTTCAAGCCGTGGGATTGGAAATCTATACTTGATGGTAATTTGGTTGATGGCTCGGCTATCCACACACATCCGGAAACTCCCATCTTTCTTAGCAACCAAAAGGGCAGAGACGGAGCAAGGACTCAAAGATTCCCGAATGTACCCTTTTTCTAATAGTTGTTGGACTTGCCTTTGTAGCTCCTTGGCCTCCTCGGGATTTAATCTATAAGAGGGTCGGTTAGGTAGTACCGCATCCAGTTGAAGATCTATTTGGTGTTCGATCCCTCGAAGTGGCGGCAATCCTTGTGGAAGTTCTTCCGGAAATACATCTTGATATTCTTCAAGGAGTTCTCGGATCACCATGGGGGTTTCTCCAATTTCTTCCATTCTCTCTCGAAACATTACAAGTACCATAGGTCCCCCTTCTAAGATGGTCTTCAATAACTCTTTCTTGGTCATAAAAAGGTTGGACTTAGCTGTACCCTCCTTCCTTGCAACTTCATCCTTTGCTACTTGATCCGGACCAAGGGGAGTGAGCTTGATTGACTTCCCCCTGAATTTGAAAGAGTAATGGTTGGTGAAACCATCATGAAATACCTTCCGATCGTATTGCCAAGGTCTTCCCAATAGCAGGTGACTAGCACTCATTGGCACCACATCACACAAGACTCGATCTTTGTATCCTCCGATTGAGAACTCTAAGTGCACTTGTTTGGTCACCTTGATATCCTCCTTGTCATTCAACCACCTCAATTTATAGGGGCTCGGATGCAACAAGGTCTCTAACCCGAGCTTCTTCACAGGATCCCGAGAGGCTACATTGGTGCAACTACCGCCATCTATTATGAGAGAGCAAACCTTCCCTTGGATAAGACACCTACTATGGAATATGTTCTCCCTTTGAAAATCTTCATTTCAAACTTGGGATGTAAGAACTCTTCGGATCACCATTAGGAGGGGACCCTCTTGCGCGTGGCAAATCTCTTCCTCGGGCTCTTGGTTTTCACCTGCTGCTTCCATCACTTCATCCTCACTTACCACTTCATTAGTATCTTCTCGAAGGATCAAGACTCTTCCGTTGGGGCATTGGGAGGCAATATGACCTAAGCCAAGACATTTGAAGCACTTTATCTCCCTTGCTGGGGACCGGGTATTATCAATGGCAGATTTGATCTCACCTTCTTTCTTTTGTGTCCACGACTTCACATAAGGTGATTTTTCATCCACTTTCGGGGTTTGTTTGTAGGGAGGGGTGGTCTTGTTGACAAATCGGTTCACTACCCCCTTGTTTCTTCTCTTCACTTGCCTCTCTACTTTCATGGCAAGTTGTATTACTGCATCCATCGTATCGATCGGTTTGAGCTCCACTACATCACCAATATCCTTGTTCAAGCCCCTTAGAAACCTTGCTATGATTTGCTCCTCGGGTTCCTCAAGATCACATTGTATCCTAAGGGTCTCAAACTCGGTCAAATACTCCTCCACCGATAGGGATTCTTGTTTCAAAGTTTGTAGTTGGAGGAAAAGCTCTTGCTTATAGTGACTCGGCACAAACCGTCTTCTCATTAATAACTTCATAGCCCTCCAAGTGGGGACCTCATCCTCACCGTCACGTCTCCTTTGGGCTTTCAAACTATCCCACCAATGGCTAGCATACCCGTTCAACTCCAAGGATACCAAATGCAATTTAAATTTTTCCGAGTAATTATAGCAATAAAAAACTTTATCAACCTTTTCAACCCAATCAAGGAAAACATCTCCATTACAGGAACCATTGAAGGGTGGAATGGTTACCTTGATATTTCTCATTTCATCGTCTCGGGGCTGTGGTTCATTGTGATCAAAGTCATCATCGAAATCATCAATTATTTGTCGCCGGAGTCGCCTTAAGCCATTTCCGGTTCTTCTTCTTGGAGCAGGAGTTGGAGGGGGCCTCATTGGCGGATTGGTTACCTCCATCCTTTGGAGAAGAATGTCGAACTTTCTGTTAAGCTCATCTATCTGGCCTTGGAAGCTAGATTCCGCGGGGTCCAGACTTGGAGCTTGAGGAGATTGAATACTCTTGGTGGAATGGACTCTCGGTTGTGGTTAAAGTTTGCTCCACTTCGAGTCGTCATGCTCCAACTTTCAAACTAGCCCAAAAAAAACAAAGAAGAAGGGAAAGAGTGGAAGGAGATGTTTAGCTCTGATACCAAATGATAGAATATCAAGGGCAAGGGAAGGAAAAACCAGCACTCGAGTTAGGGGGAGTCAACCCGGATAGGCCAAATACAAGGGTATAATGGAGGAAGGATATCTCGGGATGCAAATGGGTTTCGGTAGGGTTATGGATGAAGGAGCTGATGGATTGAACTATCACCCTCAAGGCCACAATGTGTGGTTGGAGAAATGCAGCACGGTTTAACTATTTTAGCTCGGACAATAGTCAACACCTAAGGAGAGCTCTCGGTCGCCGGAATGATCGTCGGAGCACACCGAGTCTTGGAGGCAAAAAAAAACGTCCAAGGAGGAGAGAAATGCTAAGCACTCTATTGATTTTCGAACTGAACTGCCTTACAAATACCAAGCAAAGAGCTTAAAACATCCACCAAGTTTCTTAGGCAGAGTGCTCAAATCGGATGGCTCAAAAGAAGCTACCTGATTTGGCCAAGCAACCAAAAAGGAAGGGAAAGTTTCCCTTTGACCTAACCAAAATAGGGACACGCTAGGGTGCAACCTCTACCTGCATGAGCCACCCTAGAGCCCACCAAAATACAGCCTACATGAGGGTACTGCAGCTCCTAAAGGCTACCCTAAGAGTGCCTTTAATTCTCATGCAATCACACGTTCAAGCTGGCTGAGTATTTTGGGCACAAAAATAAAAAAAACAAAACTAACACCTAAAATAAGATGAGACAACTCTCTCTCCTTTAAGTGATTTTGGGCTGATTAAGTATTGGGCTCTTTCTTTCACAATCCATCTTCAAGGCTCCGTGAATTGCCCCAACATGCATCGGCTCTCCCTTGCCGTCCATCGCCGAAATGTCGAAGGTCTCTTGCCAAGTTAGGAGATGCTTGGGCTTCTCTTGGTCCATTAAAGTTGGTTCCATGATGTTTAGGTCATGCAAAACATTTCCTGCAAAAAGAGAAAATTCGTTAGCAAGCTCCTTGGCTTCTCAGGTTTTGTCAAGTGTTCCCGAGGCATGTCATTTCATCATAATTCAAAGTCTTATAAGTATATCATCTTATATATCAACTATGATTAAGAGTATAAATTGACGATTAACTTGCTGAAATTCAATTGTTAGAATTGGTAGTTGATAAAGTAAGGTCAATGTGAAAGTTGGACTAAATCAGTTTAAGTGTTGAATGGAAGTTTGAGAAAATGGAAATGGAAGGTTGTGAATGAAGGACCGGTCGACCTATGAATAATATCGGTCGACAACCTGGTCGTGAGGAACTTGGTCCGGTCGACCTACGTTAGAAACCGGTCGACCCTTGCAAGTTGAACCATCTTGACACTAGTTTAGCCGATTTCAGAGATTTTAACTTCTTCAAATGAGTTTAAGTTCTTCTCATGAAATTTAATAAACTTGTTGATGGAACTCTATAGCAACAAAAATTACTCAATTTGGAAGTCTGTAGAGAAAGTTATGGGTCTTAGGAAAACTTTAACCTCTTGTGTTTTTTTTCGTTTGTATCCACAATGCTATTTTTGATAATTGATGGGATTAACTCTTATCTTCTTAAATATTCTATATAATCATGTTCATGTTTACTCTTTTTGATAATGTCAATGGGGGAGAAAATGTGGTAATTTGTAACAATGGGGGAGCAATGATTTGTTTCAATTATTTGTATGGTGGAGCAATAATTCCTATAGGGGAGCAATTTATCTTTTATTCATGCTATGTCTATGGGGGAGCTTGTTATCTTACAAAGTTTTTTTTGTCATCATCAAAAATGGGGAGATTGTTAGCTTTAAAAGTATGTTTAAAGTAATCAATTATTTTTTATGATAACTATGTATGATGAGTGTGAAAGATAAAATAATTTCTTTACAATGTTTATATTAGACTTATACATTCATGAGAAATACCCTCTTTGAAGGGTACAATTAAAGTCTAACGTTTTTGTTTAAGTGCTGTAGAAAATTTATATATATATGCAGTTTGTGCCGACCCTTAGATTATTTATGTCGACACTTAGATAATTCAGAAACTTAGCCTACTGAGTTTGTGTCGACCCTTAGTTATATGTGTCGACCCATAGTCAAAACAGAAGCTTACACTTTCTAGTTTATGTCGACCCTTAATCAAAACAGAGGCCGAGTCTTTGCAAATTGTGTCGACCCATAGTATACATGTATTGACCCCTGTCCAAAGCAGAAGCTAAGTCTCAGCCCAACGTACAAGCTGTGTCGACCCTTCTATACATTTTGTGTCGACCCAAAAAGGCAATAAAGCATGCGAATGTGTCGACCCATTCTAAGTGTCTGTGTCGACCCCAGGTGTAACACTGTGTCGACCCCACTCAAATCCATGTGTCGACCCTTCCTGATTTCTACATTCATTTTTGTGTCGACCCCATATTACTTATGTCGACCCCAGCGTTGTCCAGAGACGAATCCTTTAAAATTTGTGTCGACCCTTAACACTTGTGTTGACCCCAACTTTTCTAAGAGAAGGATTCTTCAAGATTGTGTCGACCCCAGAAAGACTTGTGTCGACCCCAACATTTTCCAGAGAAGATTTTGTGTCGACCCCAATAACATTGTGCCGACCCAACCCAGCAGATTAGCACCAACGGGCAGAAAACTCACAACGTCTATATTTTGATGTGTCTACCGGCTAGTGCTTTGTGTCGACCCCAGAAAGACTTGTGTCGACCCAACTGGACAATTTTTGCAGCAATCTACAAATAGATGAAGCAACCTCATTTTTGACCAACGATTTTCACGAGAGAAAAACTACGCTGAAGTGCTGCCAATTTTACTTCTCAAAGTTTTACTCTCTCAATTCCTTGTACCAAAACTTGTAAATCATTCTTGAGATTGAGTGAGTCGGTTTATTAAAAAACGTACAAATTGTAACTTGTTCTTTGAACGATTATTGTAAAAGGGGTGACGCTCCTTCAACAAAAGAGTCAAAAGGTTTGGTTGACACCTGCAAGTCAATCGGAGTGAAGCTCAAGGTTTGAGCGAGAAGGATCTTCAAGGAGGTACCTTGAAGCGCGGACGTAAGGTACCTTGAAGCGCGGACGTAGGCAAGGTTTGCCGAACTGCGTTACCAAACCGGTGTTAATTTCTCTTTCCCTAAACTCTTTTTACTTATTGAAGATTTCCGCACTAGAGTTTAGGAATAACTAAACTGATCGAACGAATTTGACTTAGCAATCGAAAAAGTTTAGTTAACCGAATTCCCCCCCCCCCCCCACTTAGGTTAATCTCGATCCTTCAATTTGTATTAGAGCCAGGTTTTTAGATTGATTAACCTATACTTACTGTTGTTTTTTAGTAAATCAAATCATGGCTTTTAGTTTGAACAACTCACACACAGAGGGTCAACCTATTACTACACCCCCACTTTTTGATGGAAACAACTATGTATATTGGAATACTAGGATGAAAATCTTTGTTCAAGCTATGGACTATAGCGTATGGAATATAATTGAAAATGGTCCATGCATGCCAATCAAAACTGAGAATGGCATAAATATACCCAAACCAAGTAGTGAATATGATGATAATGATTTAAGAAAATTAAGTCTAAATGCCAAAGCAATGAACTCCTTGTACTGTGCCTTAAACGACGATGAATTCAATAGAGTACAAGGTTGTGACAATGCTCGAGAAATTTGGCGATTACTCGAGGTAACCCATGAAGGGACTAACCAAGTAAAAGAAAACAAGTTAAGTATGCTTGTGCATGAATATGAATTGTTTTCTATGCAAAGTGATGAATTGGTTAGTTCTATGTTTACAAGATTTACTAACATTACTAATGGGTTAAAAGTGCTCGACAAAGTTTATACAGACGAAGAATGTGTTAGGAAAATTCTTCGAGTCCTTCCAAGAGCATGGCAACAAAAGGTAACCGCCATCCAAGAGGCTAGGACCTCAAAACTCTGAAAGTTGAGGAACTCATCGGATCTCTAATGACTCATGAGATCACGATGAAATCCATTGAGAATGAATCAATTAAGGAGAAGGAACCAACGAAGAAAAGGGACATTGCACTCAAGGCATCATCCAACAATCAAGAGAAAACCGAAAACGAAAGTGAAGAGGATGATGAAGATGTCGCCCCTATTACAAGGAAATTCAAGAGGTTCCTTTAGAGAAAAAGAATGAAAGGAAATGACTTCTCAAGAAAGGAAAAGAATCCTAAGGAAGAGGAAAAAGAAGTCAAATGCTATGAGTGTGGGAAATCGGGACACTACAAGTCTGAGTGTCCAAGAATCAAGAAGAATCCCAAGGCTTACAAGAAGAAAGCCATGAAAGCAACTTAGGATGATAGTGACTCTTCAAGCTCCTCTTCCGAAGACGAGGAGATAGCTAACATGTGCTTCATGGCCAAGGAGGACAAGGTACTTGAATCCTTTAGCGATTTAGAAAATCCTGATGAGGATAATGAATTTTTTTATGCTTTCAATGATTTATTTAATGATTTCAATATCTTGAAATCTAAATATAAAGAATTAAAAAAGAAGCATGCTGCACTAGTTAAGACGCATGATAGCTGTAAGTTTGTTGTGAATGATGAGTTGGAAACTCTAAAGAAAAAGAACCTTGACTTAAATGATATAGTTCTCAAGTTCACTAATGGTAGTAAGAACTTGAACATGCTCTTAGGAAGTCAAAGAGTGACGTTTAAAAAGGCCGTCTTAGGATATGAATCACACACTCAGAAAAAGAACTATAAGAACTTTTTTGTGAAACCTAGTACTTGCAACAAATGCAATAAAATAGGACACCAAACTTTCATTTGTCCTATGAACTCTAAAGTTAGAAAAACAAAGATTGTTGAGAAATGGGTTCTCAAAGGAACTAATGCTAACTCTCTAGGACCCAAAATGGTTTGGGTACCTAAGAAACTTGTTTGATTTGTTATGTAGGTGGAAGTCTCCCTTGCAAAAAATCTGTGGTACCTCGATAGCGGTTGTTCGAGGCATATGACGGGAGACCATTCAAGATTTTCTTCCATCAAGCAAAAGAAGGGAAATGTATCTTTTGGAGGAAATCAAAAAGGGAAGATTATAGGTATTGGCAATATCCGTAATCCTTCTTCCTCTATTATTGAAAATGATCTCTTAGTTGATGGTTTAAAGCATAATTTATTGAGCATTAATCAACTTTGTGATAAGGAATATAGGGTATTTTTTTAATCAAATTCCTGTTTATTAGAAGATAGATCAAGTGGTAAAATCTTATTCATTGGCTATCATTCTGATAATGTTTATACGATTGATTTGGATAATGTTGTAGCTTTGATGAAAAATATTTTAGTGCAACATCCTCTCTAGATAGTTGGACATGGCATAGAAGATTAGGCCATGTTAGCATGAGTACCTTAGCTAAGATTGCTAAGAAGAATTTAGTTAGAGGCCTTCCAAAGATTTCCTTGAAGGATAGGATCTGTGATGCATGTCAAATAGGGAAACAAACAAAATCGTCATTTTCCTCTAAATCGGTTATTTCAACCTCCAAACCTCTCCAGCTACTCCACTTAGATCTTTTCGGCCCTTCTAAGGTAGCTAGCCTAGGTGGCAACCATTATGCCTTTGTAATTGTTGATGATTACTCAAGATTTACTTGGGTATACTTTCTTAGATCTAAGGATGAGTCTTTTGAGACCTTCTCTTCTTTTAGAAAGAAAGTTCAAAATGAAAAGTATCACTCCATTGTAGCTATCCGTAGTGATCATGGAGGGGATTTTGAAAATGAGAAATTTGAGGTTCTATGTCTTAAGTATGAAATCAATCATAATTTCTCATCTCCTAGGACTCCTCAACAAAATGGAGTTGTTGAGAGAAAAAATAGATCTCTTCAAGAGCTTGCTAGGACGATGCTCAATGAAAACTCTCTTCCCAAGTATTTTTGGGTGGAAGCCGTAGCTACGGCATGCTATTCAATAAATCGAGTTTCAATCCGTCCAATATTAGAAAAGACCCCCTATGAACTATGGTCGGGTAAATCTCCTAGTGTTAAGTATTTTAGGCCCTTTGGATGTAAATGTCATATTTTAAACACCAAGGACAACCTAGGAAAATTTGATTCAAAGACGGATTTTGGAATTTTCCTTGGATACTCTTTGTCTAGCAAGGCTTATAGAGTATTCAACAAGAGGACCTTAGTCGTTGAGGAATCGATGCACGTTACATTTGATGAGTCCCCTCCTCCTTTAGAGCACTTAGAAACTAGTGATGACTTGGAGAGAGAGATGGATTCCTTGAGTCTAGATGACAATGAGAAAAACTCTTTAGATGTCATTCCTTCGGAAAGTCCTCCAAGCTCTCTAGGATTAGAGCCAAGTAACACTGTCAATGATGGCTTACCTAAAGAATGAAAATATTCCAAAAGCCATCCCATAGAGGACATTGTATGTAATCCTAGTTTGGGCGTCAAAACTAGAGCCTCCCTTAGGAACCTGTGTGCTAACATAGCTTTTATCTCTTAAGTAGAGCCTAAGAAATTTGATGAGACCATATTGGATGAAAATTGGATAATGGTCATGCAAGAGGAACTAAATCAATTTGAGAGAAACCAAGTATTGGAATTAGTTCCTAGACCTAATGATCGCACCATCATTGGAACTAAATGAGTATTTAAGAATAAACTAGATGAACATGGTGTTGTCATTAGAAACAAGGCAAGATTGGTTGCAAAAGGATACAATCAAGAAGAGGGGATAGATTTTGAAGAAACTTTTGCACCAATAGCACGAATGGAGTCTATTCGCATGCTACTTGCCTATGCGTGTCAGAAAAAATTCATTCTCTTCCAGATGGACGTAAAGAGTGCATTCTTAAATGGGTTTATCATGGAAGAAGTCTATGTAGAGCAACCTTTAGGTTTTGAGGCCTTTGATAGGTTAGACTATGTATTTAAACTTCATAAAGCTCTTTATTGTCTTAAGCAAGCTCCTCGTGCTTTGTATGATCGGTTGAAGAACTTTCTCTTGAAAAGAGAGTTCAAAATGGGAAAAATCAATTCAACCCTTTTTACTAAGCATGAAGGAGATGACTTACTTCTTGTCCAAATCTATGTAGATGATATCATTTTTGGAGCCTCAAACAAAAAGCTTTGTGATAGCTTTGCTTCTCTCATGCAAGATGAATTTGAGATGAGCATGGTGGGAGAGCTTAAATTCTTTTTAGGACTTCAAATTAGGCAAACCTTAGAGGGAACATTCATTTGTCAAGAAAAATATGTTAAAGAATTGCTTAAGAGATTCGGTTTGAACTCTTGCAAATCCTATAGGACTCCCATGAGTACCACAACTAAATTGGACAAAGATGAAAATGGTGAAGTTGTGGACATCAAGAAATATCGTGGTATGATTGGATCTCTTCTATATCTAACCGCTAGTAGACCCGATATTCTTTTTAGTGTATGTCTATGTGCTAGATTTCAAGCGGCACCTAGAGAATCTCATCTAAAAGCTGTAAAAATAATTTTCAAATACTTGAGTGGAACAGCAAATTTAGGATTATGGTATCCCAAGGGAACCTCGCTAAACTTAATTGGATATTCAGATTCGGATTATGCCGGGAACCTTGTGGATAGAAAGAGCACTAGTGGCTCTTGTCAATTTATGAGAGAATCATTAGTTTCATGGTTTTCTAAGAAACAAAACTCAGTAGCACTCTCAACCGCCGAAAGCGAGTATATCGCAGCCGGATGTTGTTGTGCACAAATGCTTTGGATGAAGCATACCTTAGAAGACTACAATCTCACATTCTCTAAGATTCCTATCATGTGTGACAACACTAGCGCTATAAATATCAGTAAAAATCCTATTCTCCATTCTAGAACTNATCAAGGAATGGACCGTGCCTAAGAATATTTCAGATGTGAGAAGCTTCCACGGCCTCGCGTCATTTTATAGGCGTTTTATTAAGGAATTTAGTGCTATTGTGGCTCCCCTTACTGATTGCACTAAAAAGGGAAAGGAATTTATTTGGACACCAGCTTGTCAAGCTAGCTTTGAGATGATTAAAGAGAAGTTGAGCAATGCACCAATTTTAATGCTTCTAGACTTCAACAAAGTTTTTGAGATTGAATGCGACGCATCCGGGCTAGGTATTAGAGCTCTCCTCATGCAAGAGGGCAGGCCATTGGCCTATTTCAGTGAGAAACTCAAGGGTGCAGTTTTGGCCACTCAAGCCACAGGTGAGCACATGCAGCGAGAAAATATTTTTCATAGCCGGTGTTTGGTGATGGGGAAAGTATGCTCTGTCATTGTTGATGGGGGGAGTTGTACCAAGGTGGTTTCAAAAGAAATGGTGGAGAAGTTGAAATTGCAAACCACTACACATCATCGACCGTATTTGCTTAAGTGGTTGAATGATAAGGAAGACATTAAAGTGACTAAAAAGGCTGTTATTGAATTTGCTATTGGTGGATATAAGGACCGGGTACTTTGTGATGTAGTGCCTATGAGNTTTTTTGGTTTCGATTGGATAAAAGGAGTTTATGAAGGAGATGTGGATTTTGGTCAAATTTATGATAAATGTAAGCAAGGGATTGTAAATGAATATTATGTGACCGAAGGGTTTCTTTTCAAGGGAGGTAGGCTTTGCATACCTAGCATTAGCCTAAGGGAGTCGTTGATTAAAGAAGCACATAGTAGCGGACTTGCTGGCCACTTTGGGAAGAAGAAAACTCTTGAAGCTTTGAAGGAACATTTTTATTGGCCAAATCTCCTAAAAGACGTGCACCGAGTGTTAGAGAGGTGCATTGTGTGCAAGAAAGCCAAGAGTAAGGTCCTACCTCAAGGGCTTTACTTACCTTTGCCTATTCCTAATCTGCCTTGGGAAGAAGTGAGCATGGATTTCGTGCTTGGCTTACCCCGCACTGCTCGATCAAAGGATTCAATTATGGTTGTGGTGGACAGATTCTCAAAAATGGCTCACTTTATAGCGTGTGCTAAAACTGATGATGCCAACCGTGTTTCTGATCTGTTCTTCAAAGAAGTGGTACGATTGCATGGTATTCCAAAGACGATTGTCTCAGATAGGGATACCAAATTTCTTAGCACCTTTTGGAAGACTTTATGGAGGAAGCTCGGAACCAAATTATTATTTAGCACCTCCTTCCACCCACAAACTGATGGCCAAACCGAGGTGATGAATAGAACCTTGGGAACTCTCTTAAGAGGGATTGTTAGCAAGAAGCTTAAAGATTGGGATGTTCAGCTTTCATTTGTAGAATTTGCTTACAACCGGAGTTTGCACAATTCCACCCAAAAGACTCCATTTGAGGTCGTTTATGGTTTCGGTTTCAACCTTCACACCCCAATGGACCTCATCCCTCTTCCAATCAAGGATTTTGTCAATCCTAATGCAGCTGAGAAAGCTAAATTAGTGAAAGCCATGCATGAGCAAGT
>QAOC01039579.1:0-16102 GCA_003255005.1 Begonia fuchsioides | reverse complement strand
CGTTGACCCGATAAGGACCCGATAAGGACCCGATAAGGACCCGATAAGGAGTGAGTCGGGTCAAGATTTTCCCTTATCGGGTCGGGTCGTTATCGGGTCAACTTTTTTCCCCCTATCGGGTTCGGGTCGGGTCAAGATTTTCCCTGACCCGACTCGAATTGACCCGCGCCCAGCCCTACACACAAGTAGAAAATATGAAAAAAAACGACAATTTTGCACTCTCCACAACGGTAGTAAAGAATGAAGATCCATTCCAAGAAAAGAAAAACAAGTGCTCAATGTTCTTTTCTTACAGAGAAATATAAATGCAATTTGTTTTGTCCAAGGAAGATTACAGTGAAAGAAACCAAGAAATCAAGAGGCCTGCAAAGGGTGAATCCTGGCAGCAGATCTTTCTCGCGCCTTAACCCGGTTTGCTTCCATTCTGGCTCTTTGGTCTTCACTTACAGCAATCTCGGCGACATTTTTTGACTGATCGGCTGAAACTTCCTTGTCTTTGTTCACAAATTCCATACCGACAGCAACAACGTCCTTCAGGATATTTTGCAAAGGTTCCTGCTTCAATTGGACCAACGGATATGTTATAATTTTGCTAAGATTCAAAAGAATTCTATGATTTAAGAACACAAAATGTAACGAAAATACACACGAGATACTTCGAGGACTCTCAACCTCCCACTCAATTGATCACTTTTCCAATGATCATATACATTTATCACATTCTCGAATAGGCCTTTCAGTTCTATTATTTTTTTAGCATAAGAAATCTAACCCTTTGATGAGTTGCTTATAATTAGATTCATCCTGAAAACACTTGTGATGTTCTTATAGCTATTGACTGAGAGGCTTGTCAATCTGAACAACCAAAAGCAGCCAAGGTTGTTGGCACCGATCCAAGACTCATTTGGCAGACTTCGTCGAGCAATATATCAGTTATAAGGATTCAAAATTGACTTGCTTATTAAGGGATAAAGCAATGTAGATCATTCAAAACAGACAAGGTCCTAGTGGAGGTTCTAGCCAGCAGGTTCAAGTTATTTCAAACTTCACCCAAAAATGTATTCACAGATGAGAATAAATAATTTTGACAACCTTCGGATTAGTTTTGGTGATGCTGCAGCAATGTACTGTAAAAATTAAGTGGGAAATACTGGCACAGGAAAAAACATACAGAATTAAGAGCAAGATGATTAATAAAAAAACAAACGTTACTTACTTCAGTAGATTTCTGGTAAATTTCTTGAAGCAAGTTTTCTTGAAAGACATCCGCAACATCATTTCTCAAAGAGTGTTTTGTCTCTTCATCACATAAGATATCAGAGTCCATGGCCTCTGCAAGTATTTTTGAACACATCATGAATCAGAAACAAGGAAAAGAAACTCTTCAATCATGTTGGGTGTTTAATAAAATTGAGGAATAAATAATCTAAAGCAGGCAGGCTAAGACAGTATCAAGGGGCTACAGTTATTTCAGGAAATAGAAGGAAACAAGAAATATGTAACTGTCGTAACACACACTTCACAAACTGAAAAATGTATTAACCTTGATTATCGTTTAGACCATCATGAATAACAGGTTCATGCAACTTCGTAGGATCCACTCCATTCTCGACCTTTTCTCTTAGTTCTCGGAGACACATCTGTCCAAAAACAAGTTCAGTACTAACTGATTAAATATTCTGCAAAAATTAGTACAGCACAAACTAAATCACAACCTTCAAGCGTTTTGTAGAGCCAACTTGTTCCACCTTTTGTACAAACTGATGAAATGAGAAATAAGGGAGTATGCGTGAATGCCATTCGCTGTAGAGTCCAATCAAACTGCCCAAATCACTAACCTGAATATTTTGTAATAAAAGCTGTAAGTTAAGAACAATTTCAAGTTTACAAGACAAAATAATACCTAGTCTATTGTACTAGTGTTTTAGGAACAATTAATATTATATGCATTAATCTTGAGTCGTGAATTTATGCTACAACACTTGTTCTATTACACTTGCATAGTATAGGTTACAAAAGCTCTTAGAAAGCACAAGTGATTGAACAAAAACCAAATTNTCGTTCTCGTCTTTGAGGGACGACAGCCTTTTTACTATCGCTGCCGAGAAGGTATTGCTTGTATCGCGAATGAATTTCCCTATAGCCGGCATGTCAACGGTGAAGCTCTCTGTCATGGATGGCGATCGATCAGAGTCGGAAAGCCCCGGTGGCACCTCAGGCCTAGGGAGCCGTGAATGAGGCTCAACAACGACGCCAGAAGTGGTTATGATTTGTGATCCATCGTCCAATTCATCGATTTCGGGGAGAATAATTTGAATTTCATCTTCGGCCGATACATGGGCAATTGAGGGAGGCAAAACTAATAATTCTAATTTTTCAGTTGCTTTTGGTTTGGATTATCATATTGGTGACTCCATTTCTTCTAGTTTGCACAATTCGATGTGTTTTTGTTAGTAAAACAACCGCTTTATGGACGTTTCATGCGACCAAAAAATAATAATAAAGGTCATAATAGTAATTTGACATGCATAATATAATTAGCAAAATAAGGGCGTGATTAAGGCTTGATTATCTAAACATTGGCATTTTCAGTGCTACATCTCCTTGGTCAACGCACTCCAAAATATACGCATTCTAATGTTTTTTTTTATTAAAACTATTTTTAAAAAAGAAACTTGTCAAATAAATTCAGATTAAGCATCTTTTGATACGTAGACCTAAAAAAGTAAAAAATAAATAATGTTAATTTTAGTTTCTTATGCTGCAATCTTATTGTATGATGACGTGTTATTAATCTAACGAATATTATGTTATGCATGATATTATTCGCCACAAGTTTTGGGGTAATATTATTCGACGTAATATTATGTTAATTTTAGCTTCCTTACGATACCCAGGTGACAACTGATCTAGTCGGGACTTTAGGGTACATTCGGCCTGAGTACGGACAAGCCTCGGTTGCTACTTGCAAGGGAGACATTTATAGTTTTGGAGTCGTTCTTTTGGAACTTTTGACCGGGAAAGGCCGATGGATATATGCAAGCCTAAGGAATGTCGGGATTTGATCTCTTGGGTGTTCCAAATGAAGAAGGAAGGTAAGCAAACTGAAGTTTACGTTGCTTTCATTTACGAAAGGCATCATGGAAAGCAAATGTCGCGTGTTCTTGAAATCGCCTGTCTCTGTCTGAAAGAATCTCCAAAAAGTCGCCCTTCGATGCGAACTGTTGGTCACCATCGCAACCGAAAGAATTAGCTCTGATAACACTTATGGTGCTTCCGAATTTGCCAGCATAATATGGTTGGCTTTGGGCACTATGTAATAAGCATATGTTGAAAACGCATTATACTTAATAAGCATATGTTCTTAATTTTGTCTAAACTGGCTTACACTACATTCTGTGTTTGTGAAATATAAAGAAAAGCGAGAGAGAGAGAGAGAGATCTTGCATTATTGTTCCCAAAAACCTATTGAAAGATGTAATCTTTCATTGTTTTGAGCCGTCAACACTCGCAAAAGCAAGTGCGAGAAACGCAATCGACGATCGGGCAGCCAGAAGGACAGCGTGGTTTACAATCGCTGTCAATCTTGCAAGACGCCTGTTGCAGTGTTTCTCCGACGTCCATCTTCGCCGGAACCTGCGAATAAATCGATTCGTTTGGCATCTCTCTTGCTTCTCCTCCACCCATTATCAACATCGCCACGCCTGCAATTCCCACCAAACGTTCACCCACTCCATTTTTGGCTCTTTTTCTTAACAATGTCATGCTACAAAACAAGAAACTATTTATTTCCAATTGTTAAGGTTTTGTCCTACCAAAGATAAACGTTTATTATAATTTTACATTTTAATTTGGATAATATTATTTATTTAGTTCAATTTAAAGTAATCCTAACATTTCATGATTTTTTTTGCTAATCAAGTACCGCACACGTAAGTTGTAATAAAAAATACTAAATAATGTTATTTATCTTAATTTTTTTAAATAATATATTAAAATAATTTTTAATGCATAATTTACAAATATTAATTACTTAATTTAATGTATAGATAATAGTTGGAGACATAGACTTTTGTGCTAAGAAATTAGAAAAAAAATATAAAATATTATTATCTGGCTAAAAATAATTACGTTAAAGGGAAGCACGGTTAACTGATTTAAGACGAGAGAGGTTAATTAAAGTTTATGGAGGCAAAGCAAACCAGTTCATGGCTCGATTCGGCGTTCTCTACTTTATCCTGCTCTATCCCTAGTCTACTGTACAGTACAACATCTCTCTTCTCTCCGCCCATTTTCTTCTATTTCTCTGTTATGGGTTCCGATGGATCCAGAGTTGTTGGTGAGTGTTAGGCGCCGTGGAGTTGTTTCCCTTTTGATCTTCGTCTACGCCTTTTTTTGTGTGAATTTGATTGTATTTTGTGTATTTTCAGCCTATCTGTTTGAAATTTATGAATTATATGGACTTGTTTTAGTGTTTCGTGCTCCTGGCTTACGTATTTGTCGACATGTTGATCTGATTTTATGTGGGTGGATGCCTTTTCGACTGACGGAAAGAGTTGTCGACCAGCTCGACGTTTAGGATGTACCCCTACTCGAACTCGTCGTTCGCTTGCTCGCTGTCTATGAAATGATCTTATTTTGAAGTCGTTCTTTGCTTTGCGTTGATTTTTGCTCATTTAGTTGTTACTTTTTGTGGTTGTTCTTACATGTCTGTTTTCCTTTGATGGAAGTGATTATACATTTCGATCCTGATGTATTCAAGTGATGAAATTAATTGAATATTGGAGAAATAAAAGAAACTAAGCTAGTGACAATGGACTAGGAAAACCAATATTTCTGAATTTGCTCCAATCTTCTACTGGTGTTTAATGTTCCTATATGGTCCATTTAAGAAAGATTAGTGTAGTTTTACTGTGGTTTTGTCTGCCTTTGGTATTCGGAAATTGACATTTATTGGGTTTGAGGAATTTTCATTCTATGTTATTTCTATATCAGTTGAAAGGACTGAATGTTCTTGAATAGAATTTTAATCCTTGTTTAGGCACTCTGCATTCGAATAACATACTTGTTATCTTTTTGGTTGCGTGATGTTCCCATGATTACTATTTTCTTTTCAGTTCCTAGGAATTTCAGATTACTTGAAGAGCTCGAACGAGGTGAAAAAGGAATTGGAGATGGAACAGTCAGCTATGGAATGGATGATGCTGATGATATATATATGCAATCTTGGACAGGAACTATCATTGGTCCACCTAATGTGAGTTTCTACTTTAATCTTATTCTCTTCAAATTGTGATTCATATCTAAAATAAGAGTATAGCTATTATAAAAAAATCATTACGTTAATGATACCCATCATTATTTGACATTTCTGGAATTTTTTTTTGTGAGTGTTGTTAATAGTCTAACTCTAGCATTTCTCTTAAAATAATAGTCGGTCTTCGCTACAAAGAATTCTTATTGCGGTATTGTGGTTGTAGTTGATCATAGTCCAATTGTGTTTCATAGTTTTCTGGTAAGATGTGCATCGTGTGTCATTGAACATAATGCAATAGCCACGAGTTGAACAAAAATAATGCTGATGATAGGTTCTGTTTTAGAGTGATATAATGTTGTTTTTCAGACTGTTCATGAAGGGCGGATCTATCAATTAAAGCTGTTCTGTGGAAAGGATTATCCAGATAACCCACCGACTGTTAAATTCCAAACTAGGATAAACATGACCTGTGTCAATCCAGAAACTGGAATGGTGGGCAAGAATCTTTTATATGAAAATTTCTTGCTGTGTTATGGTTGTGATTAAGCTCTTAGCTTGGCTTGGTCATCAGGTTGAACCAAAATCATTCCCTATGCTCTCTAATTGGCAAAGGGAGTGCACAATGGAGGATATATTGATTCAGTTGAAGAAAGAGATGGCATCTTCTCAAAACCGAAAGCTATCTCAGCCTCTTGATGGTATGGGTCGATAAAATTCATGTTTATAGTGACTTGTGGCATTTACCCTGAAGGCACATTTTTCTCCTTGGGTATAAAGTAACCAAATTAACCCATGGATATGTTTCAGCACGGGCTCAGTCCCAACATTCCCTCGCCAAACCTTTGTAAATATGTTGAGGGCAAGTTTGGAGGTTGAGATTGAGGAGACTCTTAGGATACACTTACTCATTTAGCCTGACATACTAAATTCCTGCTTTTATAGGAGATCTTATGAATATTTATCGAATATACGGCAGAGGTCTTGTAATAACTTCATTTTAAACGAATAGAATCACTTCCTTTTAAATGTATGAGAAAAATGTTTCAATTACTATACTAAAGAATGTTCACATCGTGGTTTCATGTACTTATTAATGTTCATCTGTACCGCCTGATGTTTCATTTTTCAGGTTGTTTTTACTTGTATGATCTAAAAAGCTCAAAACTGAAGTTGTGCCAGTGTATTTGCAGGTCAAGAAGAAGGAAGAATCGATCAAAAAGGGATAGTGCTAAACTGCTGTATTCTTTGATTCAGGTGTGCATGTTTTCTCCACTCTCTCTAAGCGGGGAATCAGTTTTATCTCTTTTTGTGGAAAGCTGGACTAGACAAGTATTTAGGTGATGGTTTATAAGAGACGTTTCTCTAAAATGTCAAAATTGAAAATATTCTTCTGGGACTACTCAAATTGTTGAGACAATTATCTTCAGTTTATAAGAAATGTCCATCTTTGTTGCATCTGCAGATGTTGGTGCTGACTTTCGTTGTGATGAGATTGAAGAAATCATGTCTATTCCACTTTGGCTGCCTTGAATATATCTTCTTATCCAATTACACTCTGGAACTCTCCAAGTCTTCAAAAAGTAAGCTTGGTTATATGATTAAACGATGCAAATTGGTTGGCTGGCTCTAATATGCTAAATTTCCAATCTTTTGTTACTTATAAGCGTGTTGTAATGTTCGAATTTCATGTTCTGGCATGCTATTTACGCATAATTCATTCTATGTGTTGGTGAAGCATATTTGATGGGACTGTATCCCAACATTTGTATACTAGAACTTATGATATGATCAAACATTATTTTATAATTATATGTCACGTTTTTGGAGATCCAGACGCCAAGCCAGAGAGGACCATTGAAATAGTTGTCAAACATTTGACTTTCAATTCAGAATTAGGCTCCTTTTGTTGCTCTCTGAAATTCTCTTGCTTTTTTCCGGTTTTTTTTTTGTTGGTTCATTAAATCTATTTAAAACGTTATCTTTGTTAAATACTTGTATAAAATCTTAGTTTGACGCATGTGCATATTCCTTAGACATGTCTACATCTTTAAACTAGTACCAATTATTTGTATATCAACACTTGTCTTTATTTAAATGTTTTACGAGATCGTATATCCGTCGAAGAATGTAAACCCGTGTTCAAGAAGGTCGACATCTAAGCTACCTGAATCGAGTAAGTCCGTTTGGCACTTGGAAAGACGTGCTAATTTTCTCCAAGTAAACGTCACGGGCATTGGAAGAAATGGTTACTTTCACAAGGAATTGACCCAAAAAGGCCTCGATTCATTGCTTTTAGACTTTGAATTTTACGTCCTTTTTCTAGTTTCGTACTCATAAATTGTAATATGTGAGTTGAGACGTGGGATACGTGCCTAATTCCTCAAATACGTGACGGGAATGTTGGTAAAATTATGGGTTCTTTAAAGCTAAGTTTAATCGAAATTAAATAAATAAAGGGAGTGAGGCTGCCTATGTTTTTTGTGTGCTACGTGGAAGTACCCTTCTCGTTTATCCATTAGATCCCACGTGTCTCCGTCAGCTCTTCGTCTTCTCTATAAAATTCAGGTTTCTAGCCTGGAAATCACAGAACCTAGCAACGCAAAGCATCTCTCTCTCTCTCTCTCTCTACAAAGTTCGTCGATTTCAAGAATCTGTGCTTGTCATGGCGGCTTCTTCTGAGTCATTGAAGAACACCCAGAATGGTAAAGTTTGATTTTTGTTTTGGATGCATCGATTGAACGGTCTGAGAATGAGTTTTTTTGGACGCAGAGGGTGATGAAATGACTGTTCTTCAGAAACACATCGCGTTCTTCGATAGAAACCATGACGGCGTCGTCTACCCATGGGAGACTTTTCAAGGTAAGCTCCTCCTCCTCACGGCGTTTGGACGGAATTTCTCCGGCGATGATGTGTGACTCCACAGTTGTATAACCCGATTGGCTGATTCTGTTTATAAATATTAGTTTTTCTTTCATGCTTTTCTGCTCTGCTGTTGCATCTAGAAACCCCTTTTGGTACCGATTCTTTTCCTATAGCTTAAACGACAAATGTTGGTCATTATAAATAATTATTCTATCGAATGAATAATTGACACTATTTAACTTTACTTTCTACGACTACCATCGTGTTATTTTTAGTTAAAATAGCTGTTTTTGATCTGATTGAAGATAATATTTTGGTTCTTTTTTTGCAGGATTTCGAGCAGTAGGATGTGGATTTCTGGTGTCTGTGGCTGGTGGAATTCTCGTAAATATGGCTCTCAGCCATAGCACTCGACCTGTAATTCAATTACCTATCTAACTCTCCTTTTCTTTCATTTTTTATTTCGTAGGATGAATACTATATTTTATTTATTGGTGATTCAAAGATTACTAAAATTGGAATATTATTTGTTTTTTTAACTACAGTTAATGCTTTATTAAATAACGTGTTTGGCTGTGTTACATAGGGAAAGTTTCCATCTCCTCTATTCCCGGTCGTGATTAAAAACGCACATAAAGCCAAACACCGGAGCGATACCGGTACATTCAACACCGAAGGAAGGTAGTTATCGACATTTCTCTCGTGCCATTACTTATCGATGATCTCGGTTACTTAATACACATTATCGACAGGTTTGATCCATCCAAATTCGAGGCGATTTTCACCAAAAACGCAAAAGCTCACCCTAATGCGCTGACATCCGAAGAACTAAGTGGAATGCTAAAGGCAAACCGAGAACGCACGGACCGAAACGGATGGTTCGTTTTGAATGTTTTTCGTCGTTGTGATCCTTAACGATGAGTGCTAATTCAATAATCTTTGAGTTAATTTGCAGGATTATGAGCTATGCCGAATGGAAGATCTTGTTTGAGCTTGGGAAAGACAAAGATGGGTTGCTGCAGAAAGAAACTCTATTGGCATTCTTTGATGGAAGCTTGTTTGAGAAATTGGAGAAAGAGAGATCGTTTTCCCAAAAGAAACCCTAATTTTATTTTCTTTTGTAGAAAATAAAAAATAATTAAATGGTTAATTTTTTAAATTGGATAAATAAATAAAGATGTTCTAGGCCTAAGCTGATGTGAATTAGGTCGACTTGGACGTTGTATGATAGTTTGGTGTGGTTTACGATGTCCATTAACTAACTAAACAAAAATTATATAGTTACATATAAAATTATTCTTAAATTCAAGAGGTATACTTAGAGCTTTGATACATGATAATAAATATAATAACGTTACGTTTATCAATAATAACTTCTCATTATGCATACAGATATATCAAATAACTATTAATTTATATCTAAAAAGATAATTTTTTTAATACACTGATTGCATCAATTAATATTTAACATGTCAGCATGTACGGTAAAAAAATACGATAATAAGATAATTTTATATTTATCATAACAAATATTATAATGGTTGGAGGGTAAATTTATATTTATCTTAAATTTTAATTTTCATTAAAGTAAACTAGGTTTTGCTAACGTGACAATAATAACAATTGAATTGAGTAAAATTAGTTACAAGGATTAAAGCCTTCTCTCAATGCCACCCCTTCACCCTTGTGCGAAGATAGCCACGTGTCCACACCCTTCCTCCATTGATGCTATAACTTATAAGAGAACTCTTCAAGCCGGACTCGCCTGCAAGAAAAGCATAGTCTGACCCAGAAGGAGGGGCCGAAGACCAGAACCAAGATCCACTCCTCGATTTCGTTTCAATGGCGTTGGAATGGGTCGTTCTAGGCTACGCCGCCGGTGCCGAGGCGATTATGGTTCTCCTCCTCACGATTCCCGGATTAGATGCGCTACGGAAAGGGCTGCTCGCCGTCACTCGGAATCTGCTGAAACCCCTCCTCTCGGTAGTTCCCTTTTGTCTGTTTTTGCTCATGGATATTTACTGGAAGTACGAGAATCGTCCGAGTTGCGTGGCCGAGACGTGCACTCCCTCCGAGTACCTTCGCCACCAGAAATCCATTATGAAGAGCCAGAGGAACGCGCTTTTGATCGCTGCCGCTTTGGTTTTCTATTGGATTCTGTATTCGGTAACAAATTTGGTGGCGAAGATCGAGCAGCTGAATCAACGGGTTGACAGGTTGAAGAATCGGGATTGATCGGCGGTCATAAACTGTGTTTTCCTGCTTTCTATTTTGCTTTTCTAGACACTGAATGTTGCTGTTTTACTGCTCGTAAATGACTTTTGGATTTGGGATGCTGAATCTTAATGTTGGAATGAGTTTTCTTTGGCATCATCTCATATGGAATTGGGTATCGTGGTTGATCATATTAACGCAGTGGCAGATAGATGGAATTCACTTTGAGCTGAAAGTCTCTTTTTTTTTTGTGCTTCCGTGTTTGTCATCGATCCCCATGATGTTGACGATTGAAATTTTATGATCTTACAACTGAGATTTTGTTAATTTCTTGTATAAATCTAAGATGCTGTGTTGGAGAACTACCCTGCCTTGGGCCTTTTCATTCTCTAGATGCTGATTTCCCAAAATGTTCTTAGTATGTTCCTATGAAAATGAGTGTTGCCGTGTGAATCTTATGATGTTGCAGGGAATCTCGTAAACTTTGTGTGAAAATAAGTAAAACTCAGTTGATGTGCTGAAAAAGATATCTTTGGTCTCTTGATATTGCGACTATTGGTGTAATTCTGAGTTAGAGTTCCTTGCAATCTGGCTATGTCTCTTTTTTTTCGATCTTTATGTTCTTTTCTGATTTGTTTTTAGCTTGGGTACTCTGTGTATGCTTCTTTGCAGTTTGTTTTAGCAAATGACAAGTTTCAAAGCAGGAAATTTGCAGGTGTTGCTGTTCAAATGACCTTTCAGATCGAATTCCACCATCTTCTCCTGAGTTTGGTAGTTTACTCTTCAAAGTCTCTTATTATATTCACCTATGGTTGGAGAGTATAGAAGCTATTTTGATGAAAATTGCGGTCGAACATGTTTTTTTATCGATGATATTCTTGATCGATTCCAGTCTATTTGGAGTGTTTTGTTCTTCAGCTCTCGTGTGATGAGCCTATGATTTTCTTCACACGTGTGGTTGAGATTTAGCTTATAAATAAATTCTTAAACTTGTACTTTATAGCATTATCAATTGACACTTAAATTAAATTTGGGAGAACTGGACCATTTCTTTGATCTCCCATTATACTCTCTTGTACTTGATCTATATGAATCTACAATCCAATCTCAATCCGGATCACGAAGCAAGACCAGTTGCAAGGTCTTGTAATAAATGAGGTGGGGTTGTGAATTCGCATTTTCTTCACATTTGAAGGCGGCATCTCATGAATTAATTCGCAGCGTGGAGATTTAAGTTCATTTTTTATTTCATGGTTTGATTTAATTTAGTAGCTAAACTTAACCTCGAAGTTAAAATTAGATGTTGCCCTTGCTCTTATGATTTATAATAATAGAAAATAGATATTTCATAAATTTGAAAATATTCTAAACGTTTTCTTAGTGAAAGGTTTGTGGGCCCAAAAATGAGTGAGTAAATACGAAAAATAAAATAGATATATGAGAGGCACCGCACCTCATGGAACGTCACATCTCCAGCGCTCCACGTAGCACAATGTAATTGGTTTGCTTCAACTGCGGTCACCGATAAGTGGGACCCACACCGTGAACTGTGTGAAAGAGTTTTCTTGCACGTGCTTTTTTACCGGCTCAGCCTGTCTTCGCACCGGTTGCGNCTTGTATATTACGACGTGGATATGGATGTAAGAAATAATTAATAAGGGTTTTTGAAGTTAGCTTTGAAAGGGAGCTTCCAGATTTTATGAAGAATCCTCTCTCTATACATATATAACCTTGATCTGCTTCTTGGTGATAGTTTTTCTTGGGCATGATATTCATCGATGCCTATTTTTCTTTGACAAACTCCTCAATATTATGCACTCTTGATCTTGTTTGGATGAACATAGGTTTTGGAGGCTCTGGTGTGCCTTGGTCGTTCTCCATCAAGGTCTCTCCTCAGAGTATTTTTTTTTTTGAGAGAACTGATTTGTGAAATCTTTTTGGCTTTTAATTTGTTTTTGATTTGTCATCTAGAACATCGGATTAGCAAATCAGAAAATCCATGAGACGATGGGAAATCATTTATTGAGCAAACATATGATCGGAAGAATTCCTGTTTTGGCTCCTCACTCAATCTACTCTCAAACTATGGCTGAACCAGGGTGGGCTTCTACTCTTTTTTTGTTTTAAATCTTCATCAGACTGTCTATGCTGATTTTGATTGCCTTGTTTTTTAGGAACATTGCAAAGTCAGCTGGATCTCCACAATTGACTATCTTTTATGCTGGTTCTGTTCATGTGTATAACGACATTACTCCTGAGAAGGTACTGAACTCTGGCTGAACATCATTTTATCATCATACTTTCCCAATTTCATAGAGTATTTCTCAAAATTAACTGGTTAATCATCCGTTTCTTTGGTTAAATAGAATCTTAAGTTTAATATAGGAAATGTTGTACAGGTTCAGGGAATTATGTTCATGGCCGGCAATGGAGTTTCTTCTGCAAAACCCCAAGTTCAAGGACCAAGTTCAAAGATGGTGGCTAATGATGGCATCACTCCTCTGAATCAGTCGATATATCCACATCATTGCCCGGGTCTCTCGAGCCCACTCTCTCTTTCTTCGCATACAGGGGCTCAGTCGGGAAGTGGGTCCACAAGCACGGATGAATTTATTGTAGCTAAAACCTCGGTCCTTCCTACTACTCCGATGAGCAAGGCTGAGCCTCCAAGAGTAGTCAATGGTATTGGATCCGCAACTCCTATGTTACCTTATGGTATGCCATTATTTCGGTTTTGGACAATTTTGTTTGAAATTTGTCCCTTGAATTTCAATTTTGATCAATTTTTTTCCTCAAAATTCTTGTTTCATGCAGCTGTTCCGCAGTCCCGCAAAGCATCCTTGGCTCGGTTCCTAGAAAAGCGCAAGGAAAGGTTTGAAAACATACTTGGAATTGAAGTTCTGAGTACTCTTTGGTTTGTTCAAGTTTGTGAGGAAATGTTTCTGGTCTATGATTTGCAGGGTGATGAACGCTGCTCCTTACAATCTCCTCAAGAAACCCGAGAATGGTGGAAGTGCGAAGGAAGTTTCGGGGAAGATAATGGAAATGTAAGATTTTATGAAGCAAATTTAAGAAAATTAGAGAAATGTATGATTCTCTTTATATCTGCTCTAAAACTGTTGTTGGGGCTAGTTAAATTGGATGGCTTTAATTTGGTGTATATGTTATTTATGGGAACAAATTATGTCCAAAATAGTTTTGTTAACTTCTTTTATTGTATTTTGATTTTCTTCCGTTGCATTTGGAGTTCAGCTGTTAAACTATATGTCCATAAATGAGCTATAATTCTTTGAAAAACTAAATCAATAACTTATTTTGCATAACTAATTATTAATTTATAGAAAAAAGCAGAAATAGGAATCTGGAAAGCGATGGATTAAATCATGGCAGACATGAAATATTTGAGAAGAAAATTGGAATCTTTCCTGTCGTTTTTTCTTTTCATCACGTTTTAAATATTTTTTATTTCCTTAATTTAGGTCCACTTGACTTGAACCAACGTTATTGGGTAGTCTACATTTATCAAAACAAAAATATCTTGCCCCGATCTATTTGGGACAGACACAAATTGATCGGACTTGGAAACCTTGGATCGGGTTTGGGTCTAGTTTATATGGGAGCATGCCATGAGAATCAACCCATGAAAAACCGAAAAAAAAGAGGGGAAATTCTTCGATTTGGATTCAATCCAAGTTCAAAACTTACTCCATTTAGGGGACTAAAAATTTGTCCATGCTTAGATTAGACTTGCAGAGTAAGCATGGGCCTAGCTCGGTGCAGAGCGCCTTGTTTTTTGAAATTTCCCATCCTTCAAAGTGCAATCAGCAATTCACTAGCCTATTATGTTTACTTTTGTGCATGGTAAGTAAATTGAATTAGTGATAGAAGATGGTGAAATGGCTAATAATCTTAGGATTTTGTTTGCTCTTATCATTCTTATTATTATTCTCAACTTGCATATATATATACAGAGAGAAAGAGGAAAGACAGAGGGAGAGAAGAGAACGAGAGAGATGTTGGCATATTGATTAGTTTGTAAGTTTTATTATTTTTTATCTTGGGTTTAATAGTTGCAATTTTTATTGGAAATACCTTCTAATAAGTGTATTATTATTTTTAACACGTGCCTCTAAGTGGTTGACATTTTGATTAGTAAATTGATCATTTTGAAGATCAAAATGCTAAGGCACTTCTGTAAGGGTTGACCGGTTTAAAGCAGTGGTTGACCAAAAGCCTTCAAGAGCCTGTTTCGGTCGCCTGAAAATTGAAGAGTCGATTGATAAAAAAATGGGTTGACCAAAAAGTTTCAGAGATTGGAAAAGTCGATCGAAATGGAAGAAGGGTCGACCAAAATCTGCGACAAAAAATGAAAGGGTTGACCAAAATCGACAACCAAAAATGAAAGGATCAACCGAAAGCATAAAAGGTGGGCGAAATCTTAGGTGGCCTTAGAGCATGGATGCAAGAAGAGGTTAGACAGAATGACGTGAATACTTATGTTACTTTTTTCTAATTTTCTTTATTTTTATTGCAATAATTACTTAAAAAATAAATTTATAATTCATGAAAAAAATAGTTTTGAAGGGGCGTGGGAGAGACCAAGTATTTGAAATCAAGATGAAAAAATGGCAGAGCTTGGTTGGATTTAAGTGGAGGAATACTTTTTCCAAGCAGTACAAATCTATTTTTTATTAATATTCAAATTATCATTTTTAATGAATATTTTTGTTTTCTCTCTATTAAAATAAAAGGATAAATGTTACGCCTGAACATGCAGCAACGCCATCAAGGATGCATATCTTTATTTTAGGAGTTGATTATTATGGGGCCTCCATTGCTTCTGATCTTATACTTCACATCTTTAATCCCAATGCACGAAGCACCCCCATTTCAAATATAATTAATCATCGTTACTTGTATTTGGTCTTTGTACCTACAAATTTAATCTTAAACTTTGAAAATAATTTCTTTAAAAGCAGATTCGATTTTACAAAATTATTTACGAGTAGTTGAGTTTGACCACGTCCATATTATATAACATTATCGACTCGAGGAAAGGGGTGACACCATGATAAGAAGGTGTATTTTAACTATTTTTGTGAGCTTTAAATTTGGTTTAAATACGATAAATAGATGTATATTCTTCTATTGAAAGGATTGACAAACATAGATTCCTTGTTTCAATTTCTCCCCGGTAAATGATGCCAAAAGGGTTGACTATAAATGTCAACAACATCGATTATTCAACACGGCTAGGAAGAAAAGGCAATGGCTTAATAATAACGATAATTATTGAGAAGGAAAGAAAAAAGATGATATATTGTATGCTCATATGTTTACGATTCATATGTCTATATCTATTCTATCGAATAATTATCGCCTTTTTTAGCATTCGACTTCAATTATGGAACTAATTTGGGAGTTATCATTTTTTTTCTTTGCATAGAAATGTCAATGGTATACTCTTAAACACGAATTATGTACATGAATTAAATAATCGTAATCTAGTTTTAAGCTATAATTTATTTTATTTTATGTACATGAATTAAAAATAGTTAATGTTTAAATTATACAGTACAATGAAAGGTGGGTAAGACGGGAGTTTCGGAGACTGGCTTCTTTGGAGTTTGGCGGGTGAACGTTATCTCCAAAAAGGTTCCATTAGATTAGGAAGTCCATTTTATTTATTTCTATTTATAAAAAAATGAAAAAAGGAAATTTCTATTTTATTTATAAAATGAATAACGTGGGAAAGAATTAAAACGAGAG
>QAOC01039569.1:89844-116072 GCA_003255005.1 Begonia fuchsioides | reverse complement strand
TTAAAAAATTAAAATATAATAATAAAATATCTTTTTTTTATCATATTTAGATTAAGTTTTAAGTAATTGGTCAGATTTATTTTCTATTTTTATGATTTATATCGAATTTTATTAGAGTTTGAGTTATGTTTTACTCAATTTTATAATTTTTTTAACTCACTGTACCAATTTCGATTTTATGGTTTTTACTGAAAACCGTTGATTTTTTACTTCTAAAAACTAGCACCGACCCATAATTCAGGGTTTTTTAAAAAATAGAACTAAGACCGGATTAAAATTGACGATTCTGATTTAAATTACGATTTCAGACTAGTCTTGCCCACCCCTACCACCTATGAACATAGCTAAGCTATCCTAAATTTGAAGATCAATCTGATTCTCAAAATTTGTTACTCGAGCTCAAAGATAAATACTAAACGAGTTAGCAAATTGAGATCGGAAAATTATGGTTATCGAGCTAAACAAGTCTAAAGAGCATGACATGTCAAAACTAAAATTTAAGAGAGCCAAAAGAGCTGAGTTGAGTGGGCCAAAGAGCTTATCTAACTAGGCCTAACAAGCTCGACTTATAGAAACAATATTTTTTATATGTGAAATATTTGTTATAATATAAAATTATATTAAGATTAGAATAAATATGTGCAAAAAATTTAAAAAATCACAAGTTTGTAGAAAATAGGTAAAAAACCTAATTTTTAAATAGGTCAACTAAACTCTAGTAGGAGATTAGGGTGTAATATAACCGATACGCGACGAGCTATGTGCAGGTCACGTGGACTGTACACCCCTGCATCACAACTTAGGTCATAAATATGTACGTATATTACTAAAATTTTCTCATAGTTTTAGAATTTTCGCGACTTGTTTTCAAACTGATCTACAACTTTAAATGATGATATTAGAAGAGTTCTACGTCAAAGTTTTGAAATTTTTAAATAATGTATGTATTTTTAATAAATTATTTCAGTTTTGGCAACTAAACAATTATAATAAATTGTGTAAGCGATTAAAATTCATGAAACTTTCTAAAAATATCTTCGTATAATAGTGTGAATACGATAATATAGGCTTGTTTAGCTTATGGTAAAACATCGAAGTCATTTTAGTAGTATTATCCGATTTACAGAAATCGGATCGATCCGATCCGATCCGATCTGATGCCCACCCCTAATTGTATTGCAACAAATAATATAAATAGCAACTAAGTAAAATTATCATTTGTGAGATTATACCCATGTTGTAAATAAGGCTGTGCACGGTCCCACTCGGGTCGGTTTTTGTATATTAATCGAGTGTTTCAATTCAATCGATGCTTTACATGAACATAATCGATGACATTAATCCAACGAACGAGAGGCGTCGAAGATGATCCGATGGTTCCGTGTTTTAATTCGATCGATGCTTTACACGAACATAATCGATGACATTAATCCAACAAACGAGAGGCGTCATAGATGATCCGACGTTCCGTGTTTCAACTCACGGCTAACTTGCCAAATACACGTAAAATATCGACTTTTCATCGTTTAGAAATCTCGTCCATTGATTCTCTTTGAACATGGTATTTTAAGGTGATGTTTGGATGGGTGCAATCTAAGGTACGTAATTTTACTAGCATGCTTTGGATAACTTTCGTTGGCCAAACACGACTTTGCTTCCTACACGATCAACAAAGATGCCATCATATATTAATTTCTCCACTTCTCATATCCATCGATTTGATAAATCCAGGACTCATCGGTGGAAAGATAGTCGATGAAGCAATCCGTCCATGAAAGACGTTCGGTTTTAACATTCAAGGCCATGACCTTTAGGGGTTGGCACGGGCGTCCGGTCTGATTTTATCATAAAATAGAACTGGAATCGAAACTCACGGTTCTGAATTTTTGGAACTACCACTGGAATCAGCGGTTCTGATTTTTTATTTATTTTAATCTGATTTTATTTTATATTTAAGGGTTGGCATAGGCGTCTGACCTGGTTTTATCATAAAATAGAATGAGAATTAAAACTCACGATTCTGAATTTTTAGAACCGGCACCAGAACTAGTGGTTCTTGTTTCTTTTTTATTTTAATTTGGTTTTATTTTATATTTAAAAAAATTAAAATATAACAACAAAATATTTTTTATAATATTTGAATCGAGTTTGAGTTTATAACCAATTTTAAGATTTATATTGAATTTTATTAGAATTTGGATCATGTTTTACTCAATTTTAGAGCTTTTTGAATCACGGTCCCGGTTATCATTTCACGAATTTTTGCTGTTAAAAACTGACACCGGCCCATCAATCACTATTTTTTTAAAAATTAGAAACAAGACCGGATTAAAACTGGCAATTCTAGTCCAATTAATGATTCCGGTCCAGTTTTGCCCACTCTTGATAACCTTAGCTTGTTTCCATGAATCGAAACTCGAACCATTATCGTAGACGAGAAACTGGTATTGAACATAAATTTAACAAAGCCATAACACATCAACAATGGTCGTATCCATCTATAAAGGTACAAGTTTCAATTTCTATAAGTAGTTATGCAAAAAATTAGGCTAAAATAACTAACTTTAAATAATTACTTTTTATTTTAATTATTATATTTTATCTTACAAATTGCACCATTTAACAACAATCGTTATAAAAGTAACCCTACTCATCAAAGAAAATAAAAATGCAAAAGCTATTAACTAAGGGGTGGCCGGTCCGACCCCGTTTTATTCTAAAATGGAACCAAAATCAGAACTCAAAGTTTCAGATTTTTTAAACAAGAACCCATGGTTCCCGCTCAATTTCAGTTTTAATTCGATTTATTTTATATTAAAAAAATTAAAATATAATAATAAAATATATTACTTTATTATATTTATGTTGAATTTTAAGTAATTGAGCGAATTATAACTAATTTTAGAATTTATATCAGATTTTATTAAAACTTAAATTAAATTTTACTTAATTTTAGAACTTTTTGACTCACAGTCGTAGTTTAGATTTTATGATTTTTTACTTCTAAAGGTCGAAACATACCTATAAATCATGATTTTTAAAAAAAATAAAAAACAATACTAGATTAGAACTAGTAGTTCTAATTCAGTTTGCAATTCCGGTCCAGTTTTGGTCACAATTACTGTTAGTAAAGCTACACAATTCACAGTCGAATGTAATTTTTCGTAATAATTTTAAACTTTCCTATTTATTAATTTAGGAAAATTTAAAATTGAATAAAAAATTCACAGAGTATCCGGTTTATATACCTGAAATTAAGCTCATTTTCATCATATAAACATAAAAAAACTAGGATAATAATATGAGATTTAAGACATGCTGAGATGATGACGAAACGAAACATTTCAAACATTTATCCAATTAATCGAAATAGAAAACAATTTCTATAGTTACAGCAATCCAAATAATCAACACGAAAACCACGAACAAGTAGATGAATTAAACAAGAACAAACATGTATTGTGCACAGAAATAATTATCACAGCATGGATATTTTTCAACATATCGAGTCAAAAAATTGTCTATTTTGTAGACATAGCTTGTATTTACCTTAATCTCTGTAAATTCAGTAGCCTGTCACTGCAACACAAACACCATTTGAGCCGCAAGGTCGATCCCCTGCTGCCCTGCACCAGTTGAATAGCAAAATATTGCTTTCGAAACTCGATTTCCGAATAATGTAAAAACGGGTACAAACTATATATTTTGTAAAATAATCCTCATACTTTCTGTGATATCTTGTCTTGTAAAGACAAAGGCGACCCAATGTTCTTTTGATTACGAGGGACCAAATCATACCATTAAGGTGGGACGCTCCAGTGGGTCGACANCGACAGATACTACAAAATCTTTGACCTATCACACTGGAAGGGTCGACCGATCGACTAAAACACCCAAGATTTCTACGTGTCCTATTTGTTTTCTGGTCTACCATTACCCGCAAACATCGAATCTATGAGAACTCTATCATAAAGTGTTACAGGCATAATATCAATAGACTCTTTCGTAGGAAAATAATATTTTAAGAAGAAAATCTAATTAGGAAATAATTTATCTCTTTTATTTAAATTAGACTAATTTTTTAATATTTCCTAAGTTGTTATTTTCTTTATTTTTGAATTATTATACATATAGAACTAGTTTCCTAATTATAATATTTTCTAAGTTGAATTAAATTATTTTGTAGCCTAAGCATAAATTCTAAGAAGTTAGGCATCAATCAAATTTATTTAATATATTTTTTTTTTTTGAAACGTTCTCTTACCTCCCCAAGATGGGAAGAGGGGTTGTCACCCGATCTAAGGACAAACAACCCGAGGAACGTCATATCATAAAGCAGACATACACTTTCTGTCATATCTGTTTTGTTTCAACTCTGAATTCTAATACACTTATATATAATATAATTTCTAACTGTCAAAATTGAAAAATTAGTTTCAAAAAATTAATTTACCAAAGAGATCTTGCTTTTTTTCTTCTTGGTAGAAAATTATAAAAGTACAAATAAAAGAGACTATTAAACAGTTCCAGCAATCTGGGTAGCTGTATTTTGACCCATTAGAGAAACCATATTGCCCACAAACTTATTTGAGAAACAGAAAGCATTTTCAACCTTTTTTCATGACCAAAAAAGCATTTTCAAATTTTTTTCATGGCAAACAACAGATAGGGATCAAAGGGAAGATTCGAGAGAGTAATAAATTTCCTCATCTGAAAAAAAAAAGATTAATGGTGGCTGATTTATTTGCTTCAAGAAATTTCCTCATCTGTCAAACATGTATTTTACATATTTGTTTTACATTCAAGAAAGAAATCAGGTTGGTTCATGGCATATTAACAAAAAATCAACAAAAACTTACCGATCATTCCACGATAACTGCATCAAATTCATCAGGCAAATACTACGTCAGAGCGAAATACATATTTGATGCCCTTCGTAACATTACGAGCTTCATGCAGCATGCACTTTGCTCCATGGATGTGAAGGAGAGCCATCCCTTCACTTGGAGACACCTATTTAGTTATGCTACATGTTAATATGAAAAAAAGATGTTTTTGTACAAAAGAAACTACAAATCCGATTGCAAGAAAGAATAAAGAAAGGGCTGTACACATAAAGTAAAATATTAGCCCAATTATTCTCATCTTCTAAGCTATAAACCATGAGCAATATCAAAGGATCCATGGGATCTTTGTAGGCATGAAAACAAATACAGTGGGATAAATGACTGAAGGAGAAGGAAAAGGAGAGAAACAGGATGTTACCTCGGCAACAATTTTATTGCGTGAATCGTAGAAAACAGTCTCTCCTCCACCCAGAACCTCCATGGAAGAGTCCTTGAATTCGCTTGCATCATTTTTAAATTTGGTTTTTGATGCCCCACTTAGATAGACTAACAATGTATAATGAGTTCTCTTTCCGTTCTCAGGTTCAACACTTTCGTCGATATGTCGGCCAAATCTCTGACCTACTTTGTACCTGACAAGATATTTCATTTAATTTGTATGAAAAGAGATGTTGATTTGTATGAAAATAGATGATTTTTTTGTAAGAAATGAGTAATGGTTAGGCAAGAAAAATTGCACCAACCTGTAAAATCTAATAATTGGATTCAAACCAACAGCAACCTTTCCTCTAATTTTAATATCAGACAACAGTTTATCGAGTCCTGATTTCCATATCATCTCAGCCAGAACAGGATCCGTAAAAGATATTCGATCATTATCTCTATAGGCTTCCCCTTTTGCTGGACCAAGACTCCCCTGATGAACAAAACCGCTCGATTCCGCAGCTTTTATGAATTCTCTTGACTCATAAGATGTGAAGAAATTCTGGACCTACAAATCGATAAAAACCCAATTAACTTGGCTGATACTGGCGACTACTTTCCAAAATTTATCTCGAATGTTGAACGATCGTTGAAAAACATCACAAACAAGAAAGTACAGACAAATCAAGTTTGATGGCAAGTGACACATCTCACAAACTTGTACATGATAAATTACAAGCCTATATCAAACGTCCTAATCAAAACAAACCAAATCAATCTATTGTAAACTCAAAGGGATATGTTCAATTTAAATATCTTTAAAGATGCCTCCTCCTCAAAACCCCTGCATGCCACGGATGCATATTAATTATACTGTGTCGATTCTTATCAACATTCATCACTGCAAAGAATGATTAAGCGTGGAATCCAGAAAAAAAAAAAACCAAAAGCTTTTCTTAGGCACAAATCTGAAATTAGATCAAACCACTGAAATTTAGCCGACCAAAAATCAGTTTCTGGGCAACCCATCAAAAGTTTTTAGGATTTACGTCACATGTCTACGAAAATGGGAAGCTGAAATTAGATCAAACCACTGAAATTTTGCCGACAAAAAATCAGTTTCTGGGCAACCCATCAAAAGTTTTTAGGATTTACGTCACATGTTTACGAAGATGGGAAGCTGAAATTAGATCAAACCACTGAAATTAGATCAAATCACATGTTTACGAAGATGGGGAATTATCTGATCCTTCAATCAATTCTTCGAGAAGATTTAAACAGATAATCACGGAATCCATCTACGCCCATGATAAGGTTCTTATTGACCTGCAACTCTCTAAAATAAGCAAAAAGAAATGCCTAAACCGGAAAAACCGAGACGCAGAGCGAATGAAGGAAAGCAGAAACTCTTACAGTAAACAGATCGAGGTCTTTCAAGCGAGTGACTGACAAATTTTGTTTGGGTTTAATTGTTGGCCATTGTATCACAGCAGTCGTCTTCTTCACAGAATTCACCTCTCTCCTCTCTCCCATCTTCCTTTTCCTCGCTTGCCCTTCTGCCATTATTGGGGAAAGAGCTTGGAATTGAGCTCCATTAATGTAGTTCTTGGGCTGAGAGCTCAAGGTTCTCTTTTGGGCCAACTTTCACATTGATTATCATGATGCTCTAATTTATAAATTAGTAAAATAATTACAATCTTAAAAGGATAAAAACTAAATTTGGACATAAATTTTAGGTAAATATCCTAAATCGATATCATCGTTCACTCACCATTCTTCGAATGTATGAGGAACCCAATTTTTTTTTTAATCTCAGACACGATTTGAACTATTTATTCAAAATTCAAACTCAAATTTAATTTTTATCCTAATAAAAATAGAAAAGTACTTGCATTTTTGAACAAATCCATGAAAAAGTTGATAAATAAGTAATATTAATATGTATAAATGATTATTGAGAGAAATATGTTTTAATTTCTACAATTTCTTTCCTTTTTTTTCAATTTTAATTTGTTATAATTTCATTTTCTAAGAATGGATTATTAACCTCTAAATCTTTAATGTCAATGAAAACACAATGATGTTTAACTATGAATAAATCAAATTCTACATTAAAGCTTTCATTTTCCACCTCGAGCAATACTAGTAAAGCACGCACACGAAAAGCAAGAGAAACACCGTCGTTGCTCGCACATGCTTAGCTTAGTGGTCGAGTTGTGGTAGAGTTGATACAAAGGCCAATGTTCGAAGCTTTCACCACCGTAGTGTGAGAGTTTAATCCTTCAACGTTGAAGTTGTTCATTGTGGTGTCAGGTACAAGTCTTCCATTTCTGGACTGTTAAGTCACCGTGATTTACTCCCCTCACATGCTGCCGGGTTAGCCTTTTTTTTGTGAAAAGAGAAACAACGTCTTGTCGATGTCATCTTTTCGTGTTGGCGTGAATACGGAATTCGAAAACATCATTTTAGAATATATAGAGTAATCTTGTACTATTAAAAATGGATTAAGGTTAATACTAATTCAAGGTTAAAAAAGTAATATAAATAATTGAGAGAGTTACTCAAATATGATGACATAGTATAATATTGTTTGATGGGGCTACGAAAATTGTTTTTAATTTTGAGGAAGAAATTTTTTAAGTGAGAAATAATATTAAACCCACAAAAATAAATAAATATATAAAATAGAAATGAATCAAAATCCAAAAATAGGAAAGTTACTTCTTCCCTCTCTTTGTACAAAAAAAGGCAAAATTTCTCGCCTCAGGGCCCCCACACCTCGGCCCGATAGCATGTGAGGGGGTTAATCACGATGACTCAGCGATCCATAGATGAGAAAGTTCTTCCCTCTCTCTCTCTCACGTCCATCTCTCTTCCCTTTTTCCCATTAATTATGCTCTTGGTAGAGAGAATAAAGGGAACCCATCTTCGATTTATGAACATAAAAACTTTGAATTTGTAAGAAATTTGTTCTTCCCTAATTATTTATTTTGGACGAAGTTATGATAATTTGAAGTATGAACTTAGCAGTTTCTAAATTTGTTTCGATTTGGCTATTTAGATTCGCATAGAAGAGGCACTAACCATGTTTTGTGCAAAGTATGGGAGTTGTTTCCCTGCTGCTTTCAAAAAAGGCGAATTCTTCACCTTCAGGGTCCTCACACCCCGACTCGATAATTTGTGAAGGAGTTAAATCACGGTGACCCAGCGGCTCAGAGATGGAAGACCGACCTGTCTTCCACAATGAGCAACTTCACATTTGAGGATTAAACTCCCACACTGCGACCACCAGACATCGAACCGTGACTTTCTGCTTCTAAATCTATCATCTCCGGACCAACTGAGCTATGTCCATGCGGGCGTATGAAAGCTGTTTCTTTATTTTATTTAAAGGTTTATTGATGTTTGCCTTGAGTTTCGACATAAGTAGGGTTTATGAAAATCATTTCGAGGTTCTACTTTTCATACGTTATAAAACTATTTTGAACAAGAATTGAGTTATATGAAAAGGATTGAAAAAGGTTACAAAATTAGATATTAAAAACGGATTAGGATAATCTATTTTTTTAAGCATGGTTTGATTTGAAGGAATTTTTTTTTTTTTTTTTTTTTTTGGGTTTGAATACGTATCCAATAAATCTTAGTAAGGGAATTCTGATTTTTTCTTGAATATATAAATATTATAATTAATTTTAAACTCGCCTAATTACTTAAAACCAACCTAAATATAATAAAATATATATATTTTATTATTATATTTTAATTTTTTTAAATATAAAATAAAACTAGGTTCTTATGCCGATTCTAAAAATCTGAAACTGTGAGTTTTGATTTTGTAATTATTTCAGGATAAAACCATGTCAGACCGGCTTGTGCTGACCCTTAATTATTGTATCGTGACATCAACATTTCAAGAGCTTATAAGTGCATAAGATTTGCATTAAATCACAAATTTGGTTCAGAGAAATAGTAGAAAAGCGTTCGGGCAGCTGAGAAACTCAGTATTATTGCATCCAACCACTCAAAAATCATGCCAAGGAGGAGTTCGATAAGAATTCTACCACGGCTTCTCTCGTCGGAAGTGCCGGGATCGCTCCCCGTTCTGTCACCGTCAGGGCCCCGCAAGCGTTCGCGAAAAGCAGAGACTCTCGCAACCGGCCCTCGTCCTGCTCGCCCAAAAAACGTAAGAATTTCCTCAAACTTTCACGATAAATTACGGATCGTACCTCGATAATTCCTATGTTGGAGGCTATGCAGCTAAGAATCCCGCTCACAAACGAGTCGCCCGCACCGGTCGTATCGACGGCGTTAACATTAACCCCCGGAACTCTTCCCCTGAACTCCTGCATTGATCGAGAGATCTTTCAAAGCTACTCGATAATTAGAGATCTCAAGAGAGAATCGTGTATCGACCAATCGAAAACGTATAAATTTAAAAATCGTCCGGAGAAAACCGAGAAGGTCGTTACATTAGTGTAGTATCGGCAACCTTCCGATCCTTCGGTGACAATCAAAAGCTTTAGCTGAGGATGAAAAAGCTTCTCCAAAACAACATTATCATCATAAGGATCATCTCCACCAGTCAAGAAGGAAATCTCTTCCTCACTTATCTGCAAATAAATAAAAATCGAATCATTTCGATTTCGACTTCGAAAACCATTCCAATTCTACTTCATACCTTGATTATATCGGCCTGATCCCAAATACTCAGTATCCCGTCCCGAGCAGCTTCTTCCGAAGGCCATAGAGCCAGCCTTAAATTGGGATCGTAAGAGAGAATGCATCCGGAGTTTTTGGCGACGGCCATGGCAGCCAGATGAGCCGACTTACAGGGGTCTGAGATCAGGCTGATTGACCCGTAATGAAAGATCTTCGCCTGCAGCTTAGTCACGATAAAATTTGGAAATCGGAGAATTTCCCGAGGGGGAGAAGATGTCAAGATTAACCTTATTAAGCAGGTTCGTATCGAGTTCGGATTCGGTAAGGAGCATGTCCGCGCTAGGATGTCGAAAAAACAGAAACTCCCGCTCTCCATCGGCTCGTAGAGTTACGAACGCTAATGCAGTTCTGGCATTGGCGTCAAATCGGATGCCGGAGTTATCTACGTTGTTTTCTCGTAAAATCTCGGCCAGCATGTATCCGAATTCATCGGCTCCGACCTATCACAAGAAATCAAATTTCAGGCGACGTTTATAATTGTTTTCAAACTCATATATAAATTCCATATAAATCGATAAAATGACGATCACATTTACATTCAGCAGATTGATCAAGCGATATCGATGAAATGGTATTCATGATCGGAATATTCGTCCATTTTTATTTGATCTTATGCAAAACCATGCTTTAAAATTACACGACATACAGTATCTATGACAAGAAAAAAGCTAGAAAATAATGGAGAATCGATGCTCGAAATCACCTTTCCGATAAAAGCAGACGAGCCGCCTAATCTGGAGATTCCGACCGCCACATTGGCGGGGGCTCCACCGGGAGCTTTCTTGAAAGCAGGCGCTTCGGCGATCGAGACTCCACCGACCGTTGGCACGAAGTCGATCAGCATTTCCCCAAAACAAACAACCAATGCATTGTTCTTCTCAGATGCTTGGTCTGAGCTTGAGGAAACATCTTTCGAATCACCTGCACAATTCTAAGTTTTCTAAGATCAATCCATTTCAAAATAGCTTAATATTCCGCCATGGAATCCAATAAGTTCTCTCTAATGGCTTTCTCACAGGTTTTTAGATCGGTTACGAGTTTAACAATCCGTAGAAGTGAAGTACACAAATACCCAATTCGAAGAACGATTAATATTCCCAAAAGACGAAATGTCTAACCAAAAAAACCATTGCAAATCATTTAAACAGAATAAATTGTTCCTCGATGCTTCCCACAAAATTGGCTCTGGGGAAAAACAGAGATTGAACACAGCAGATAATGCCGAAAAAGGGGAAAGAAAAGCCGGAAGAGGAATAAAGAATCGGATTACGAAAGAATCGCAAAGAAGCGATCTTGGGCACCCAAAACCAGCTCCAAACAGTGGATTAAAATAAAGAAAGAAAGGAAGAGACGGAGAAAACAGAGCAAAAGAAGCAATCTGGGGAAGAAACAAAGAAAAGAGGACGTACCCAGAGAGTGATTCTCGGCCATGGAGGTGAAGCCCGAGAGAGACAGAAGCAGAGCGCCGAGCAGGGCAGTGCAATGAAGAATTGGGAAGAGGAGAGAGAAGAAGAAGAAGGGTAGAGAGAGAAAATGAGAAAGGATAAAAGTTGGGTGGAGGGGCGTTGGAATTTACAAGGAAAACAAGAGACAAGGAGAGAATGGTGGGAGGGAGAAAGAGTTAGATGCTACTACTTCACCGGAGTACCTCTCTCTCTCCTCTTCTCTCTCTCTTCCACCCTTGTAATAATCACTATTTTTTCAATTAATTCAATTAATATAACCACAATAATTCTAAATTTATTTATTTTTATTAAATATTCTAATGACATACATTAACATATTCAATATAATTAATTTAATTAAAATTTAGTTAATGTATTAAATTTTAATAATTATTTATTATATTTATTTAATTATTTATTTAAATTTGGTACATTAATTTGTTGATTCTATTTATTAATGTCTAATTAAAATACTTCATACGTCAATTTTTAAGGTTTAAATGTTTTAAGATTCATGATTAAGAATCACAGTTCAATGTTCAAAGATAAATGCTTTTGGATTAATGGTCATAGAATTAGGGGTCACGGTTCAAGTTTAGTCATGTCTAATATTAATTAATTTAATTAAAGTCTAGTTAATGTATTAAATATAAATAATTATTTATTATATTTATTTAATTAGTTAATTAATTTAATTGAAGTCTAGTTAATATACAATAAGAAAATAAACTAATAATGTTATTCTAAACTTACTTATTATAAATAAAAAAAATTGACATATGGAGTATTTTAATTAGACACTAATAAATAGAATCAACAAATTAATGTATTAAATTTTAATAATTAATTTAAATTAAGTTTAAATGTTTTAAGGTGCAAGTTTAATGCTGCAGGGTTCAAGGTTCAAAGATTAAGAATCACATGTCAAAGTTCAAGATTTAATGTTCAAAGATAAATGTTTTTAGGGTTAGGGGTCAGAGTTCAACGGTCATGGGCAAGGGTCAGGGTTCAGAGTTTAGTCATGTCTAATATTAGTTAATATAATTAAAGTCTAGTTAATGTATTAAATTTAAATAATTATTTATTATATTTATTTAAGTAGTTATTGTTTGACACGTAAACATGTAAAATAAGAAAATAAAATAATAATATTATTATAAATAAAAAAATTAACATATTAAGTATTTTAATTAGATATTAATAAATTGAATAAATAAATGATTCTGATTCAATCTACAGTTTTGTGGTGGCATCTGATCAGTTAAAAAGTTAATTTTTGTATTTAGTCTTTTTTTTATAGAATGAGATTGATTTTGTTAATTTTTTTGGCCAATCCAATTACAACAAACTCAACTTGATATTAATATTAAATTAAAAACATAAAAATAAAAAAAAATCTAATAAAAATAATTTTTATTATTTTTTCACTTTTAATTTAAAATAATAGAAAAATCAAATTAAAAAATGTATTAAAAAGCAATTGAGTTAGTTTCAATTACTTAAAAATTCAACTTAAATTGAATTATATTCATCTTTAATTTTAATATTGTAGAATAAAATTAAATTGAAATAGATGGAGTTTGAAATGATCGAAAAGGTGATTGAAAGACTTCCAATTTTAGGTAAAAGTTGCGTGCTGATTATAAATCAATTTAAAATGTCTAATTAAAAAATACTTTACACACATGGTGGATTTAACGTTACATTGAGATCAATTTTAATATTCATTTCTAACAATTAAAATATAAAAATTAGGTTTATTTTGTTGTTTTCTGTCACTTAATTATTAATAAATAATAATAATTATACTAAATATTTAAAGTTTGTGTCATTTGTATTACTATTTAATAATAACATTCTTGAAATAATTATGTGAAGTCGTTTTAGTGTTCTTAATATGACTAATAAACTAACTGTATTTCATTTTTGCGTAAACATTTTTCATTTAATTTTTTTAAAATAGTATTTAATTTTAAAATAAAAGTAATTAAAAAATAATAATTTTCTTGTTATAAAAATTAAATAATCTATACTAGGGGTCGGCGTCGGATTGGAGTTTTCGATCCGATCAGATCGGCTCCACCACTTCATCTGAATCCGATCCGATCCGAATTCATTTAAATTTATCAGATCGGATCAGATTCGTCAATAAATCCCGATCCAATGCATAGAAATTTCCGAGCATTTTCCAGAGAGAGGGATCCAATCCAATAAGTCTAAAACTATCCATGTTCCAGACCGAAACTAATCCTCATTCCAAAACAATCCTAATCGAAAACAATAATAATCCAAAACGATAATAATCTCAATCAATAGTAATCTGAAAGACTGAAACTATCATAATCCAAAACAATAATCTACAACAATCATAATCCAAAATAATCCAGATTCCAAAATACAGAATACATAATACGAAAACAAATCATACTCTAAGTCTGAAGTCTCAACATAATACATAAACTAAAACATACAAAAGTATCATAATCCGTCGGGCACCGACTAGAGGTCAATAAGCGGCTTTACGTCTCCTCCGGTTGCATTCTCTGTGATTTCTATAAAGAAAACACATAAAACACATTTAGTAATTAATAAAACATTAATAAATAGTGATGTTAACAAATAACGTATACTTGAAACTAGAAATATACCATTGTCAATCGTTTTGTAATCTTCCAATACCTCCGACAAAAATAGAGGTTCAGATTCAGAAATGATCCAACTCTGAGTGCATATAAGGGCCTCCACTGTTTTCGGTAACAGAGAAGTGCAGAATGAGTCAATAACGCGACCACCACAGCTAAAAGCTGACTCAGACGGCACTGTAGAAATCGGAACGATCAACACATCTTTCGCGATCCTACTTAAAATTGGAAATTTATAAGTATTCAATTTCCACCATAGTAAAATGTCTAGATTATCTGAAAACTCTTCTACAGGATCGTGTAGGTAGACGTCACCTACTAATTCTGGACTCGGTAAAAGATGACCCGAAGTATAATCTAGAAAATAACAGATCCTTCAGTAGTGGTGCGCTAACAGTGGACGAACTCAATGGTTCGTCACTTGCACCCTTATAGTCATTGTAAAGTCGGCGCAAAAGAACATCTACTTCGTCATAATATTCACGCCCCCGCTCCTCCCCCATCAGAATCGTCAAACAAAGCTTTAACATATTAACTTTGGACTGAGGATCCAAAACAACTGCAATCCACATAAGTTTATTCATTTTCTCGACGTCGCCCCAATACTTGTCGAATTTTGCAATCATGTCATTAGCCATTGAGCTCAATAATGGATTAGAACCTTCAACGTGTATTTGAATATTAAGCTTCATTCGACATACCTCACTAACATACATGTTGGAAGTCACATACGAGGAACCTGATACTGCAACCGTCGAATCATAGAAAATTTCCAAGAATTTGCTAAATTGACGAATATTCACCCAATCTTCATCTGTGAGAAGCCCTTCTTCTCCCATATATGCTAAGAACTGAGTGTCGGATTCTGCAAGTTTGTCAAATGCAGCTGCATACTTCTCAGCTCTTTCCAACATAATGTATGTCGAGTTCCATCGAGTAGGCACATCAGATGTCACATTGCCCTTAAATATGATTTTCATCATGTCAATGCAACTTTTGAACTTCAGTAAACGTGCTGGTGAGGACTTAACATACTTCACAACGCCCTCCATACTCGACTAATAGAAGCTTGATGCTCTTTAAGTCAATCATTCACAATTAAATTGGTGATATGAGCAAAGCATCGCACGTGAATGAACTCTCCGTCTAAAATCAATCAATTCCAATGTCGCAAACTCCTAACCATATGTGCGATTGCAACATCATTTGAGGAGGCGTTGTCTACCTTAATTGTGAACACCTTCTCAATCCCCCAATCGCGCAAACAATGCTCAATTAATCTTCCAATGGTTTCTCCTCTGTGGTCATCAATTTGCCAAAAATTTAAAATTTTCTTCTGCAACTTCCAATCTCCATCGATAAAGTGGCCTGTCAAAACCAAGTAGTTTATATTCTGTGCCGACGTCCAAGTATCCGTAGTGAGACAAACTCTCTGATTACTTTTACTAAAATATTCTTTCAACTGATTTTTTCTCCTCTTATAAATTGCATTGATATCTCTTGACACTGACCTGCGTGAAGGTAGTACCAACTCGGGTCGGAGATATGCGCACCACTTTCTGAATCCTTCTTTTTCTACCATTCTCATCGGTAGTTCATCAGTTATAAGCATGTTTGCAAGCACTTCATGCGCTTCTGCCTGCGTGAAAGATAAAACAGAAGACAAGCTTGCTTCCCCTTTGAGCGTAGTAAAAGACAACTTCTTCTGTAATTGATCTGTGGCCAATAAATACTTGTTGCAACTCTTCAAATGTTTTATCATATTCGAACTTCCTGCCTTCTTTGTATGACAAGCATATTTTTTGCCACAATGGTTACAACTAGCTCTCGGATCCTCCGGATCACAACCTTCAACCAATGTAAAATGATCCCAACATGCAGCTCTCAACACTCTTTTTCTTGGATTAGGGCCAGTCTCAGTAGGATTCGTAGTTGTCGTAGGAGTTGTCGATGTTGGTTGTATCGTTGTGTCGATAGTTGCACTTGCAGAAGCTGTACTTTCCATTCTGTAAAAAAACAAACAAAGCAAATTTCAAATTCACATATCTAATCAAAATTGAACAATTGAAAGCTAATTTCAATAACTAATTTCGTTAACTGATTTGAACATTTGCAGAGGAGGTTTGAACATTTGCAGAGGAGGAATGCACTCTCGGCCCGGGTATGCACTCTTGAGTCTCGGTTATTTAATCTCATTCTCAATCTCAATTCTCAATAGCATTTGCATAATACATTATCAATTCTAAATCACAATTCAATCAAATTTACTTCAACAAATATGCAATAAAAAAGTTTAATACCTAATTTCGTTAATGTAGCAATAGGGAGTCTCGGCCTCTGGTATGCACTCTCGAGTCTCGGGAATGCACTCTCGGAGTCGGGGTAGTCGGATTTCGAGAGCAGAGGAGGAGGCAGAGGCAGCCGGTGGCGGTTGTTCGTCGGATTTTCGGTAGCCGATGTTGGGGTGGGGGTGCACTGTCTGTTCTTCGGGGTTAGTCATCGACAGTGCTCGGAGTCGGGGTTAGTCGGCGGTTGTACGTCCGGTTGTTCGTCGTCGGATTTTGTCTGACGAGGTTGTTCGTCGTTCGGTGGTTCGTTACGATTTGCGAATGCAGAGAACTATGAAACTGTGAAACCCCAATTGAAATTTGGGGATATTTAATCAGACTCGGAGAATCCGATGTTCGGATTGGATCAGATTGGCTTCTAATCCGATAGCCAATCTGATCCGATAACGATCCGAAAGTCGGATCTATGAAGGTATTACTCTACCGAATACTGGATCCGATCCGATCCAATCCGATCGGATTGGATCGGATCGTCGGATATGGATCGGATCCTCCCACCCCTAATCTATACGATCAATCTTTAAATATTTATTAGTTAAAAAGTTAAAAAAAAAAACCGAGATTTGGATGACATTATTGGGTTGTTCCGTTGTAAGTCGACGTGAGGGTATTTAGTAGGGATTGGCAAAATCGGGCCGGAATCGTCAACCAGACAAGAACCGCTGATTTTAATCCGTTCTTGGTTCTAAGTTTTAAAAAGTCATGATTTATGGGCCAGTGCCATTTTTAGGAGTAAAAAAATCATGAAACCGGAACCAGAACCATGATTAAAAAATGTTTAAAAATTAAGTAAAACCCGACCCAAACTCTAATAAAATCCAATTATTAAAATTAGTTATAAGCTCAGTTACTTAAAACTCAACCTAAATATAGTAAAAAATATATTTTATTGTTATATTTTATTTTTTTAAAATATAAAATAAAACTGGGTTAAAACTAGAATGGAACTGAAAACGTTGGTTTCGGTGTCGGTTCTAAAAACCAGAACCATGAGTTTCGGTTCTGGTTTTATTTCAGAATAAAATCGGTCTGGACCGGCTCGTGCCCACGGCTAGTATTTAGAGTTCACCGAGCAATCAAAATTCCATCGCGCCATTACCGACCGACTTTGTACTCCGACTCCATGCTTGATATTGGCACAAATATGGGAGGATTATCAAGGAATAAGGTTGACATCAAGCCAGACCCGGATCGATCTGCATATATAAATACACGAGAGAGAAGTCGTTAAGGTTGTCTCCTCCTCGTGGTGAGCTCTTGTAATCTTTGAAATCTACCTCATGACGAAGGATGCTCCTTTCGCAAATCTCGTACTGTACAAACAAGGCTGCATTGATGCTCTTGTAATCTTTCCAAGTATAAACTTTTTTTGGGGGTTAACCTTGTAATGTGGGATTACTTGCAAACAAGAAATTTCGTCATTTTAAACATGATACTTTATAAGTGTTATCGGTTGAGTATTAAATTCAATAAAATAAATAGTAATAAAAATCTGTCAGTTTTTTAGAGTAAATTTTCACTGACTTTTAGAAGGACAAACAATCACTAAAGTTAACATGTAACCTATGATTTCTACCTGGATGTCTAGTTTTTAATGATTCAAGTTTCATGTCATTTCGAACATGTAAAAGAAGCTATGGTCATTTTAATAATAAAAGATCATAAATTATTATATAAATTTTAGAAATAAAGAACCTAATTTGCAAATCTTGTATTGTACAAACAAGGCTGCATTGAAGCATAGATAAAACTCGTAAAGTCTGTTAATTGTTTCTTTCCAATTATAAACTTTTTTTGGGGGGTATAACATCTTAATGTGGGGTTTAATCATCATTTTATCCATGTACTTCATAAGTTCATTAGTGTTATGTATTGAGTATTAAATTCAATGAAATAAATGGTTATAAAAAACTGTCAATTTTTAGGATAAATTTTGACTGACTTTTAGAAAGACAAACAATCACCAATTTAACTTATGACTTATGGATATCTATGCCCCAGATGTCTAATTTTTAATGGTTCAAGTTTCAAGTCATTCTAGACACTATAAAAGAAATTATAGTTATTTTAGTAATGAAATATAAGAAATTATTTAATTTAATTTAGAAGTAAAAAATCTAATAGTTACTATTTAATTTAATTTAATTTTAATGTTATTTATGTCAGTTTTTTATTATATATAGTGGTTGAATAAAATTAAAATGAAAACAAGAGTCCACAAATTATTCGTTCTTCCATATTTTGTTATTCGACCTCTTTGCAAAACTTAGTAGTGTTTTAATTCAATTGCGCTGAAATTTATCCTTCGCTTAAGATCTTTTCTTAAATATAATTCATGCAAGAACCAATATCTTTGCTTTTGCGCTTTTTCAATTAAAGTTCAATTTTGAACTCTCTTATTGAGAGGATCTTTGAAAAAAATTAGAATTTGAAAAAATTAAGTTTCTAAAAAAGAGAAAAAATAAAATATGGAAGAAAAAATAAGTTTTGGACTCTGGTCATATTCTCATTTTATTCAGTTACTATATATAATACAAAATATGACATAAAAATATTAAAAATAAAATTAAATCAAATAGTAACTGTTACCTTCTCTATCTGTAAAAGTGCTCATAATAATTGTTTTGACATTTTGTTATTTAAATGACTATAATTTTTACACAATGCTCACAATGACCTGAAACTTGAATCAATAGAAACTAGATATCTGAGACATAGAAATCATGTTGACAGTTTGTACTTTCAAAAATAGTCAAAATTTGGTATAAAAAACAGATGAGTTTTTATTACTATTATTTATTGAATTCAATATATTAGGATTTTTTCTGAATTATATTTCATGCAAAGACCAATATCTTTGTTTTTGCACCTTTTCAATAAAAGTTCAATTTCGAACCTTCTTATTCAGTTGATTTTTGAAAAAATCAAAATTTAGAAAAAATGAGTTTTTAAATAGGAGAAAGAACAAAATATGAAAGTAGAGAAAAACCTCTCTCATTCAGCCACTATATTTAATAGAAATGTGACATAAATAATATTAAAAATAAAATAAAATTAAATAGTAACTTTAACCTTCTTTATGTCTAAAAACTCTCGTAATAATTGTTTTGACCTTTCGTTACTAAAACGACCATAATTTTTTTCACAATGCTTAGAATGACCAGCAACTTGAATAAAAGAAACTAGACATCTGAGACATAGAAATCCATAGGTCATAACTGTTTGCCCTTCCAAAAGTCAGTCAAATATGGTTTAAAAAATTGACAAGTTTTTATCACTATTTATTCATTGAATTTAATATTCAACAATCTCTAGTAGTCTTGTTTCGAATCTCCTTGGCTTCGAAAAATGAAGCGATTACAAAGCAAAAACTGCGAGATGCTTCACAATTAATAATAATTTTTCAACTAAAAGGGCAATTACAAAAACTTAGTATTTTTAATTTGTAGCAAATATTGGATAATTTTGGTGGGTTAAGCTTCATGGCTCATGCAACGCTTCGTAGGAGGCTGGACTATCTACAACAAGGTTTGGTTTTTTCTGGTACCAATAAATGTTGTTAGGTGAGCTAGACCTACTAATACTAGTCATAACTAGGGGTTAACACGTCCCGGTTGGACCTAGTTTTATTTAAAAATAGAACCAGAATCGAAGCTAATGGTTTTAGATTTTTAGAACCAGCCCCGGAACTAACGATTCCAGTTTCGTTTCGATTTTAACTCAATTTTATTTTATATTTAAATAAATCAAAATATAACAATAAAATATAAGTAATTGAGCTGATTTATATTGGATTTTATTAGGATTCCGGTCAAGTTTGACTTGATTCTTGTTTCATGGTTTTTTACTCATAAAAACCGGTATCGGCCCATAAATCACGGTTTTTTAAAATTAGAACCAACATTGTATTAAAATTGAGGATTCTAATCTAATTTACCACGTTCATGTCCGATTTTGCCTAACTCAAAACACACGAATTATTAAAATATACGGCTACATTGAAATATACGGCGTAGCCTCTCTGTGTGTATATATACATAGTGGAGGTATGTGCAAAGCAAGAACACCGAGTTTCTTGGCGCAGCCATGGCGACAGAGAGACCCTCCATTGGCGACCTCTTTGAGTGGGCGAAAGATCACGAACTAAGCCAAGAACACGAAGAAATAATCACTTCTTTACCCAGAAAAAGTCTTTTTCTCTACGAACAAACGTACGAGTACCAGGGCTTCTGGTACGTGGCTCCGATTCTGGGCGCTGTTCTGTCGCTGCAAAAACTGTTCGTAGCTCGAGACTCCGACGTAGTACTCGCCGGAGCTCCCAAATCCGGCACGACGTGGATGAAGGCGTTGAGCTTCGCTCTCACGAACCGTCGGCTCTACGCCGTGAACGATGAGCACCCTTTGCGTCGGCGCAATCCCCACGCTCTCGTTCCTTTCTTGGAGCTGGAAGCCATGGACGTCTCCGGCCGAGAATCTCCAAGACTCTTTTCGACTCACTTGCCTTTTGTGTCACTCCCCGAGTCTGCTAAAGAATCAAACTGTAAAATCGTTTACATGGCTCGGAATCCGAAGGATGTTCTGGTTTCTTTTTGGCACTTTTTCAGGAAGACGGACGAGGAAATCATGAGCAATCTAACGCTGGAAGTGTTCGTGGACATGTTTTGCAAGGGAGAGACCCCTTTTGGACCCTTTTGGGACAGCGTCCTGGGGTACTGGAACGAAAGCTTGAAACACCCAGATAGAGTCATCTTCTTAAAGTACGAGGAAATGAAACAAAACCCTAGAATCCATACGAGGAGACTTGCAGAGTTCTTGGGCTGCCCGTTTTCTGTCGAAGAAGAGAGACGGGGAGCGGCTGAAGAGATTATCAAGCTATGTGGGTTCGAGAATTTGAGCAATTTGGAAGTGAACAGAAATGGGAAGCTGGCCATAGGGATCGAACACAGTTCATTTTTCAGGAAAGGAGAGGTTGGAGACTGGAAAAACTACTTGACAAAAGCCATGGCAGAACGGGTTGATCGTGTGACGCACGACAAGTTAAGTGGCTTTGGATTAGAATTATAAACTAATCTTTTTTCATGTTTTATTTTGAAATAAACGTGTACGATGTATTAATACGATGCATGGTACCGATGCCTCATCGCTTTGATTAAAAAAACTCGGGTTTTTTTTACGTGTTTAGTGCTTTTGCATAACGGATTTGCTCGAGTAAATGTAATAATTTGTCGAACAATTGAAGATTAGGTTACCTCGTAGAAACTTGTAGCAATAATCTACTCAAGGTATTATGAAAGAAATCAGAAGTTAGAAAATTCAGTTTCTAGAGAGGAGAACAATTTGTAGACTTTTGTCTTTTTTTTTTTTTCGCTCAGTTACTATGTATAATATAAAAGTAACATAAATAACATTAAAAATAAAATTAAAAAAAAATAGTAATTCTTATTCTCTTTATTATTAAAACTCGCACAATAATTTCTGACATTTCGTTATTAAAATGACTATAACTTGTTTCACAGTGCTCGGAATGACCTGAAATTTAAATCATTGACTTCTAGACATCCAGGACATTGAAATTCATAGGTCATATGTTAAATTTAGTTAGTGTTTACTCTTCTAAAAATTAGTCAAAATCTATTATAAAAATATAGGGATTTTTATTATCTTTTATTAATTGAGTTTAATACTCAACATATCATGGTGGAATACCTCAAGTGGAGCTTTAAATTATGCTTAAGTTGCTGATTTGTACAGTCAAATTAAGCTGATAATGTTATGCATGAACTAAACTGTTTAGTTGCAACCCTTAAAGATCTTATCATTGGTTTGACAAAAAAGCTGAGAAACAGTATGCTAATCAATTTTTCTCATGGTTCTAACTTCAGTTATCATAAGCACTCTAAGTTCATATGAAAATGTAATTTATCATCAGTTATATGAGTTTTGAGTCAAAAGGGGCCAATAACCACGTCGACCACGTTGACTGCTAAAAGGGGCCATGGGTGAATCGAAATCAAGCACGTGAATGCTTTCTGTGGTGCTTCAGCTCTCTCTGTTGATCATTGATAATTGTTGGTAGCCATATTTTTCAAAAGCTCGAAAGCTTATGTGCATGTCCATGTAGATTGTTTTAAAAGGTGTATCCATTATGATTTGGACACTGTCGTAATAATTCTTTAAATCTCTCTCATGCTTCATACAAGGATTCAGTTTCTTGTTGTCTGAAACTCATGATTTCACCTCGCATTTTGCATTGTTTGCTGGTGCAAAATATTTGATTAAAAACTTCTTACCTCGATCTTCCTAAGTAGTTATTGAATTTAGTGGCAAAGATTCAACCATGTTTTTGCTATGTCTCGAAGTGAATAAGGAAAGAGTTTCATCTGAAGAATCTCTCCATTCGTTGGTGTATCTTCGAAAGAATTGTACAAGGATGCAAATTCTTTTATATGTGCGTTCGGATCTTCAAATGTTGTGTCGTTGACCTGGCAGATAGTGTACATCATGTGAAACATAATCGACTTCAACTCGAATCTCACTTTGTTGGGCTTAGGTCGGAATATTCTAGGGTTTAGCCATTCCAAATTTGAATAGCACAATCCCTAATAGATTGTCCTTGGGTAGAACCTTGATTGTTCCGTTGAAGTCCGTTTTGAGCCATCAGTTCTTCCATGAGAATTTCTTGTTTATTTCGAATTTTGCATCTAATCTCATAATGTTCTCTCAATTTCTGGATCGTAGGGGATTACCTCTGGCTCCCCTTCGTTCTTTATAAAACAATACGTGAGAGAATAGGAAGAATAGTTATTTTTTATTTTTATGTTATGGTTAGTTATATTCCTTCTTTCTTTATAAAATAGTACATGAGAGAATTAGAAGAATAGTTATTTTTTATTTTTATGTTATGGTTAGCTATATTCACAAATATTTCACAAAATTTCTAAAGATTAAAACTTTGTTGTCCCTAGGAACGACGCCAAAAATTTATTGCTCGTAAATATACTCGCAAACTAACGTAAGTGCACGTGTTGCAACATAATAATACAATATTGATCTCACCAATGAAAGTCAATTTCAATTAATAAAATAATCGTGAATCATTGAAAAGAATAAAGATTTGGTTTTTTGGTTTATAAAAGAAATAGAACAAAAAGATAATAAATAATATAAAAAAAATGCAGAAAATTAAAGTGGTGGTCAAATTGAGAGATAAGAAGAATCTCGATTAAGTTTCTTTAGACTAACTAATTACTTAAACTGTAGATAATATTAGAACGATAGTTAAGACATCAATACGATTCAGTCAAAGAATATCTAATAAACAGAGGCTATCATTGCTAAAATGTTAATCTTTTTACACTTACACTTACACTTAAAAGTTGCGAAATATAATAAAGATTCAGTTTAAAGCACAATTCTTTCAACCCATAAGTTGTAACGCCTCATGGTACTCTTAGTATAATATTATTCGCTTTGGCCATGAGCTACCATTATAAATTTGTTTTTTGCTTTACAATAAAAAATGCGTTGTACTAGGTATGGAGATGAATACCACTTATATACTGTACAAATATCACTTTCTCAAGTAATATGATATTACAACACCCTCACATCTTCTATGTGAGTGTGTCACCACAATCCACTCCACTTAAAGAGGTTTGACGTCATCGTCAAGATTGTTGGCACACTTCCGATTGAGAAAAGAGTCTGATACCTTTTGTAACATTCTCATTACTCCTAGTACAATAATGTCCGCTTTAGGCCGAAGCAACCTTCATATATGTTTTTTAGATTTACACCCCAAAACATGTTCTAGGGGTAGAGATATGAACACCATTTACATACACCACAAATATTACTTTTACAAATGATGTGAGATGACACCACCCCTATACCCTTTGACTTATCATTTGAGCTTATAACCTCAATTGAGATATGTAGACGATGCCTTCCATGTTTCTATGTTGATGAAGTATATTCCTGATATGTCCTATGTGATTTCTTGAACTGACGTACATATTCAAAAAATGTTTCTTATGAAGAAGGACTAGAAAGAATTTTGAATAAGGAGGTTAGAGTCTTACGTAACTGCGAAATACATATGGTTAAAGTTCAACGTAAGAATCATGTTGAAAGAGAATCTACTTGAGAAATTGAGTCAGATGTGATGACTAAGTATCCAAATTTATTTAGTGATTCACCTGAGATTTTTCTAAATTTTCGAGGACAAAATCATTTACTAGTGAAGAATGTGAAACCCATGGCAGGGAAGTTCTAAATTAAATAAAGGGGGAAAAGCCTAAAGTAACCTTGAGTGTTTCCTTCTTAAAAAAATGTCTTACCTTCTTTGTCACTCGTTCCTTTATTTCTAATTGAAATGGATGCATGACTTTTTAGAATGTTAAAGATTACATTTGATGTTAAATATTACATTTATATTTTGGAATAAGGATGATGATACTGAGATTGATTTAGTTAGTTTGATCAACTTGGACATATTTCTGGACAAGTTATTTAGGTATTGATTGAACATTTAAAAATACATGTATGATCACAATTTTGAAGCATTTTTCATCACTTTTGAATTTATTTGGATACAAGTTTATGTTTGATAAATCTTAGTAAGGCACTTTTGATTTTCCTTTGAATATATTTGTTTAGGAAACTCTTAGAAACATTATTATTGAGCATCATAAGATATTATTCTATGTTACAGATTTTTAACAATCCAAGTAAATGTTGAGATTAATTATATATTTTTTATGATATGAATGCATAAATTTATTTTAAAAATATTTTGTTGAAATTGTGGATTCGAGCATCTTGTTTTATAAATTTGTGAAATGGGTTGTAAGATCTCTAATGGGCCATGTCTTTTGATTTTGAATCCCTGAACTTGATCAGGGTTAGGGGTTGTTATGGCCGAGTATTGATTTTTTTGCTTTCATTGTGATAATGTATATTGTGACGCTTTGATACGTCGTATACATAATAATCGATTTATTGATTATTAAAGATAAAGTTATATCAAGATCACATTGTATTAGTTAGCGAAGCTCGAGAAGATGTAGTTCAATTGAGAACAAATTATCTCGATAAAAAATTTGAATTGGATTGCTGTAATTTCATAAAATGGTTCGGAGTAGAGTGTTATATCGTCACGATCCTTAAAAAAATTGCAATACCTCCAACTTCGTTTCTAAGTAAGCTGACAAAAATACCCGGAAATGCAAATTGTTAAGAGATCCATTAGCTATTCCTCTAGCTAAAATCCTTATGCGAATGTATTAGCTTATAGGGTTTTGTGTTTAGTCTAGGTTATGCCTTTAGTGATCCTTTTGCTTCTATCAATATAAAGCCGAAATGTTACCTTTCTCTGCCTGGCTAATGCTAGGATTCTGTCCAGCTCTTGCTCCATATTTTCCAACTCTATTAGACTTATTGTGCCAAGATCTTCTCCAAGAAATCGCCTAGAAAATTAGAAGTGTGAACAACCATGTGTAAGACAACTACTAAATAGCCGAAATTTTTATCGATTTTGAAGTTATTTCGTACAAATATTATGAATTCACTTGGGCCTCTCATAAAGTTTACTCGCATAATATATCAAATGAAAAATTTGGTTCCTCAGCTGCCCTAATAATGAGCCTGCAACATAGTCGCTACATTGTACATTAGCTCAAACGGTAAAGTCGAGTCTGTACTATAATTATAGGCGCTGCAATTAGCTTCTTTTTCAAGTTCGTGAATGTTGTAAGGCATGCTTCGTAAGTTGCTCCACCCTATACGAAAATATAGTTTTTTTTT
>QAOC01039569.1:0-89023 GCA_003255005.1 Begonia fuchsioides | reverse complement strand
AATTATTTATATTTTTCAATTTTAGTTATTCGCGAGTAATATAATTTAGATCGTCGCATTAAAACGATATTACCTCAAATTCGATAGTTTAGACTTTGGCAATTGAGAAACATACCGACATCGTCCTCGTTCGACATTTAAATTTGTATTTTATGATGTGCGACGAAATAAATAAAATATCTGGTCGTGTGAGGGGATCTTGGAAGTACAATAAAAATAAACAATAGAACAAGAGAATAGGAGAGGCAGATAAGAGGGAAAGGATTGAAGCATATTACATATTGTCCTTTTTTCTGTAGAGACTATGTGCTAAAAAGAAGACAAATTGTTGGCAATAAAACATAATTTGATGTTTGAATACATGAAATTTGTCAACAAAACCTTAAATTTATTATTGGAATTAATATTTTTAAATGTTTATGTAAAATTTTATTGAATTTGTGAATTGTGCATAAAATTGTTAGGGTTTGATCTGAAAAAAACAAATAATTCTGCGACATAAATGAATAATTCAAAGAAATCAAAATTTAGAAAACCGAGTTTATAGAGAGGAGAAAGAATAAAATATGAAAGAGAAAATAATTTGTGGACTTTTATCATCTTTTTATTTTGTTCATCCACTATATATAATACAAAAATGACATAAATAACATTAAAACAAAATTAAATAAAATAGTAAACTCTTTATTTCTAAAATTTTCATAATAATTGTTTATCTTTCGATACTAAAATGATCATAACTTCTTCTACAGTACTTAGAATGATCTGAAACTTAAACTAGTGAACTAGACATCTGAGGGCATAGAATTGCATAGGTCGTATGTTAAATTTGGTGACTGTTTGTCCTTACAAAAGTTAGTCAAAATCTACTTTAAAAATTGATAGATTTTATTTGATTGAGTTTAATGTTCAATAATAATATATGGTCATGTGAGGGGATCTTGGAAGTAAAGTAAAAAAACAAACAATAAAACAAAAGAATAGTAGAGGAAGATAAGAGGCTAAGGATTGGAGCTAATTACATATTGTTTTTTTTTTCTAAATCGACAACGTGTTGGCGATAAAACATAATTTGATTTTTCAATATATGAAAAAAAAATTGTTATTATTTAAATTAAAAAAAAAAAACACCTTAAAGATTATCAAGATCTCTAAATTTTTTACATCTTTTTTTCTTTTTTCTTTCAGAAATTAAACATCCTTGATTAGCTTACGTTCAAAGTAAAGCGAGCATTCGAGCAAGATTAATCTCTTCACACACCATTTGTACTTCCTCGACAAGCCATGAACTTTGTTATCTTTGCCGACAGCAAGAACTAACCCGTTTAACCAAGCCTCAAAATTATCGATTAATAAATGTAAGTGATTCATATCGAGGCGCGTAGCTTGCTAAGAAAAAAGTAAAATTATTGTTGAGTGTTAAACTCAATGAATAAATAGTCATAAAAATCTATTAGTTTTTTATGGTAGATTTTGACTGACTTTTAGAAGAGCAAACAATCACAAAATTCAACACATAACCTATGAATTTTTATACCTCAAATGTTTAGTTTCTAATTGTTCAAGTTTCAGGTCATTCCGAACACTGTAGAAGAAGTTACAGTCATTTTAGTAACGAAAAGTCAAAGATTATTATGGTTTTTTATAAATAAAAAGTCTAAGAGTTATTATTTGATTTAATTTTATTTTTAATATTATTTATGTCATTTTTGTATTTTATATAGTGGCTAAACGAAATAAAAAGAAGACAATATTAATCTCTTTCAGATTTTGTTCTTTCTTCTATCTAGAAACTCAGATTATAAATTTACGATTTCTTTTAATTATTTGTAAGAAATTATTTATATTTTTCAATTTCAGTTATGAGCGAGTAATATAATTTAGATCGTCACATTAAAACCATATTACCTCAAAAGATTTCGACAATTGAGAAACATATCAACATAGTCCTCGTTTGACATTTAAATTTGTATTTTACGATGTGCGACGAAAATGAATAATGTCTGGTCGTGTGAGAGGATCTTGGAATTACAATAAAAAACAAACAATAAAACAAAAGAATTGTAGAGAAAGATAAGAGGCTAAGGATTGGAGCAGATTACAGATTGTTTTTTTTTTCTGAATGTTGATAATATGGTTGATAATATGCGGTAAAAAGGAGAACTTCTTGGCGGTAAAATATTTCGGTAAAAAATAGATGAACGAGTTCGATGTACGAAATTTGATGTTTGAATTAGGGGGTCGATAAAACCATACCGGTTTTGATTCTAATTTTTAAAAAATCGTGATTTATGGACTGTTGTTAGTGTTTAAGAATAAAAAACCATGAAATCGGAGCATAGACCGTGGGTCAAAAAATTTCTAAAATCAAATAAAACTCGACCTAAACCCTAATAAAATCTGACATAAATCCTAAAATTAGTTATAAACTCACATAATTACTTAAAACCTGACCTAAATATAATAAAAAATATATATTTTATTATTATTTTTTAATTTTTAATTATAAAATATAACCAGAATGAAATCGAAACCGGTTTCAAAAATCTAAAAATATGAATTCGGATTCCAATGCTATTTAAAGATAAAACAAGATCAGATCAGACAAACTCATTGCCCGACAAATAAAACTAGCGTTGGCTTTAATTTGTCCATTGTCTCTTGCCAGTCTTTAAGAATAAAAAACCATGAAATCGGAACTGGGACGGTGGGTCAAAAAATTTCTAAAATCAAATAAAACTCGACGTAAATCCTAATAAAATCTGACATAAATCCTAAAATTAGTTATAAACTCGCATAATTACTTAAAACCTGACTCAAATATAATTAAAAATATATATATTATTATTATTTTTAAATTTTTTAGTTATAAAATATAACCAGGATGAAATCAGAACCGGTTTCAAAAATATGAATTCGGGTTCCAGTGCTATTTAAAGATAAAACTAGATCAGATCAGACACACTCATTGCCCGACAAATAAAACTAGCGTTGGCTTTAATTTGTCCATTGTCTCTTGCGAGTCAATTCGTCCCCCATGAGAATCCCATCCTCTGAAAGAAGAAAAAGGAAGAAAAAAAACCCTAGAAGGAGAACATAGTTTCGTGGCAGATTTCTTCAGCTGCTCTTCAGACGAAGCCAACTGGAAAAGGCCTGAAGAGTGTTCATATCGGCCCTGTAATGTTTCTGGGTGAATTCAAGAAGCATTGGCCAGGTGAAATCTGGGTACTTTCGTGGGCTCTCACTGTCCACCAATTCACTTGGAGCTCTCACCACTCTATCTTCTTTTGGACACAGAAAAAACGCCAGCGATTTTCTCGGTGTGAGCCTGCTTACCACCGCTCTATGCAAGCAGCTTTTGTATTTTCCATTCGATAGAGCCTAAAAACCAGACAAATCATCTGTTTATGCACTCATAATGTTTCAAACACTAACATATGACAACTAGGTCAGAATCTAACGATGAAAGTCGGACATATATATATAATAGAGAGAGAGAGAGAGTAGAGAGAGAGATAGATAGAGAAATAGAGAGATAATTACCATTTGATAGAACCTAAAACCAAGACAAATCATTTGTTTATGCTCTCATAATGTCGGAAACACTACCATGTGACAACTAGGTTAGAATCTAACGGTGGAAGAGAGAGAGAGAGAGAGAGTAGTCACCATAAATGTGTCACCAATGTTGACGACAAAAGCGTTCAAATTTGGTGAAATAGAGAGCCATTCATCGTCCACAAAAACCTGCAACCCACCAACGAGATCTTGGTGGAGAATCGTCAGTGAAGTTGGATCACAATGAGGACCCGTGCCTAGGGTTAGATCTGGTCTTTGACATGGTGGATAATAATTCAGCCTCATTATCGAATCATTTTCTTCGAAAAACTTCCGAAAATAGTCTCTTCCAACGCCTAGGCTGATCCCGAGGAGCTCCATGATTTTCAGGGAGAGAACGCTCATGGCTTCGCTGTAATCCTGATAGACCCCCCTGCCAAGTTCAAAACCATCAAATTTAAAGAACCCTAAAAGAAACTCGTCAATGGAGGATAAGATGTGTCTTTTTCGAACCCGAATTGTTTGAACTTCTCTCCCATTTTGTTGCAGAGATAGTCTTTGACGTGATCTGGATGCTTCTTTTCTGCAGAATAGCGAAAAGAAAGGGTTTCCTTCCATGGAAGTTCGTATGAAAATCTTGAAGTGAAGCTGCTCGCGTATCCACAATGCTCTCCTGGTCTTCTCTCTGCCTTTTGCTTCTGCAACAGAGGCAAATCAAAGAAACAATCCATCTGTTTATGAGCTTCTGCGATCAATTTCGCTTCGACGCCATGGTTGACGACGACGAAGAAACCGTGTTTCTCGCAGGCTTCTCGAACGAGCATCAACGCCGCCGTCGAAGCCGTATCGTCGCCGGAGAAGAACCCTTTTAAGTCGATGAATTTCACGCCAAGTTCTCTGGCATTCTCGCAAGGCTTTTCTGCATCTGGCCAGACGAACTGCTTTGGAATATGCAGCTGGTTTTTTATCACAGAAGCATCAAAAAATAGGGTACTTTTCTGATCATTTTGGTCATTATCTGGATTGCTGGAGATGCAGTCAATGGCCATGGCTGCATAAACGGGGCTTGAAAAGAGACTGGGGAAGAAGAAAGAAGAACAAAGAGAAGAAGATGGAGCTTCTCAATGGGAGATTAGAGACACAAAGTTTGGACTTTTATATAGCTTTTTCTTCCCCCTAAAATTTGGATCTTTATGCAGAAGGATGGAAATGTAAAAGCTCAATTCATCATTTTCAAATAAAATATTTAATTTTTAAAGTTTTTTTTTGAGAAAATAAGATGATCATAATCTGTCGGAGGTGGGTCAAAACCAACATATAAGTCAAATTTCAGCAGGAAAAGGAATTGAATTAATCGAGTGAAAGATGTTGAACATTAAACTTAACTAGGTAAATGATAATAAAAACTTGTTATTTTTTATACTAGATTTTGACTGATTTTTGGAAGGGCAAATGGTCACCAAATTTGATGGGTGACCTATGAATTTCTATGCACCAAATTTCTAGTTTCCAATAGTTTAATTTTCAGGTCATTTCGAGTATTGTAGAAGAAGTTATGGTCTTTTTAGTAACAAAAATGTCAAAAAATTGTTATGAGAGTTTTTAAAAATAAAGAGTGTAAGAATTATTATTTTATTTAATTTAGTTTTATGTCAATTTTGTATTATAAATAGTGGCTGAATGGAATAAAAAATAGACGAGAGTCCACAAATTATTATCTCTTCTATATTTTGTTATTTCTTCTCTCTAGAAACTCGATTTTCTAAATTTCGATTTCTTTCAAAAGATAGTAGAACTTTATCTCGTGAGTACGAGGATAGTTGTAGAATTCCTGAACTTTACATAAATAAAGTTTTCTAACAGTATTTTTTTGCATTATCCTATATCAGTTTGAGCCATTGTTGTGATTTTGGTAAAACGATCAAATTTGCACGTCAATTTTACATGTTTTTCTACACATGCTTAGTATTTCATTGTATATTCCATATAGCGGGATGGTGACAACTAGATCTTGGATTTCAATCCATAATTCTACGTTTGTTCGACTCAAAGCGCACAATTTTTAATATCTTATCTTCTTGTTGAAGGCTTGAAGAATGTGTCATTTTGTAATTTGAGAAACCCTCGAGGCCATAAACGATAAGTAAAAGGTAGGGATCCCACCTCAGAAGTCAAATGAAGAACCCACTTTTAGAGAAAGCTTTCCAGAGTTGACCGAATTACGATACGGAAAACCTATGCAAGCAGGAATTACGTACGAAAACAACAAGTCCATAGAGCACCATTAATAAAGATGCCACCACAGAGGAAAACCCTAGAACGAGTGGTCTTCATTTCATGGCGTGCAGCTAATGGAAACGCTCAGTCAACGTATAATTCTCATATCAGAGTTGACATTTAGTGGTGGATAAACACAGAGGTAGAGTGAGAGACAGGTCAACCTAGCTTAGAAATGGTAGAATGATGGTGGATTAAGTCAACAAAATTGTTGAGCATTAAACTCAACGAATTAAATAATAATAAAGATTTATTATTTTTTTTTTAGAATGGCAAACAGTCATAAAATTTAATGTGTGACCTATGAATTTCTATAATCTGAATATTTAATTTCTAATGATTTAGGTTTCAGGTCATTCCAAGTTCTGCAGAAGAAGTAATAGTCATTTTAATAATGAAATGTTATGGGAATTATAGAAATAAAAAGAGTAAGAGTTACCATTTTATTTAATTTTATTTTTAGTGTAATTTATGTCATTTTTATACTATATATAGTGACTGAACGAAATGAAAAAAAAAAGACAAGAGTCCTCAAATTGTTTTTTCATCCATATTTTATTCTTTCTCTTTTCTAGAAACTCAATTTTTCAAATTTTGATTTCTTTCAAAAGTCATGATCTGCTGATAAACAAAGTGACAATACAAAGTGACAATTAAGAGTCTTCTCCAAGCTGAAATTCCCACAAAAATTGATTCATTCAACACCATTTTCTCTTAAGAAAGAGATCTAACAAATGCTCATAGTTCAGTTGGTTCAGAGATGATAGATTGGGTACAAGAGCCTAGGTTCGACGCATGCGTTGTCCTAGTGTGAGAGTTTTTACCCGCAATGTTGGGGTAGCTCCTTGGGATATCAGGTAAAAGCCTCATATATTTAGACCGCTGAGTCACTGTGATTTAACCTCCTCACAAACTGTCGGGCCAGAGTATGAAGCCCTGAAGGTGAGAGATTTCACCTTTTGACTACAAGAGATCTAACAAATATTTTGGCCAAGTGTTCACACTAAGGACAAAAAAGTGGCTACATAGCCTCTTATTGCCCCACTAAGAACCTTTTTTCTTTTCTGCACCATTATTTGTTGTTGGATAGTGGCTATAGTGCGAGAGTCAAGATTTTATGAGCAAATGGGAAGCAAAGACAATCCAATTCCATTTTGTTTTGGAGTTTTCCTCAATGGGATCAACTCGGTTTCCTGTTTCCTAAATGTTTGCGCTTGCTTATTAGGGTTTAAGACCATCTTTCCTCTTTCGGAAAAAAATGGTAGGGTTGCTACCCGATGGGTCGGATTGCTTTTTTCGAAACTTGATTAGATCCAACGGATCCTGAAAATTTGGATATGAAACCAACCAAATTGGAAATCGACAATGGTTTGGGTTCAAATAACTTTTCGATTAAAACCCTATTTGATCAATGCTCATTCTGGGTCAGTTTAGCAGGCCGATCTGATCGTTTGCCTCCTCTAAAAAGTGGTGCAATCTAGAACAAACAAGGTGATCTTTGGTCTATCTTACTTCAATCTCAATGAAACGTAAGATGGTCTCATCGAGTAAAATTCGAAAGTTCTTAGTATTGCTTTGTCACATATTTAGTCACTCAGCTCCCAAACAACGATGTCGCCTCCTCCTATTGGATCATAGTTCTTGTGGGAAATCATTAGAACCTTATTCATCTATAAACACGCCTATAACACTATTTTTTTTAATAAAATTAGTCCGAATAAGTCTATAATTACAGTCTTTCGATGCATGTCAAATATCAATTACTGCAACAGATATAGTCGATACTTATTTATGTATTGATAATTAAAGTATCATATATTTTATGCATCAACATGTAGAATAAGAAGATAAACGTGACATTAAACTTCACTATACACCATACAAGTCAAATTCAACAATGGTGCTAGAAAATGAAATACGATAGTGCAAAATATTAGTTGTGTAGTATATAAAACATGTGCATAGCAAATTATATACTCATCATCATTAAATTAGGAGAAATGTATTGTTGCTTGAGTCCAACTTAATGCTCCTTGATTAATTAATGTAAAATTTGAAATACTGAATTTAGAAAATCAAATTTTTAGAGAGGAGAAAGAATAAAATATGAAAAAGATAACTATTTGTGGACTCTCGTCATCATTTTTATTTCGTTCAGCTACTATATATATAATACAAAAGTAATATAAATAATATTTTAAAAAATAAATAAAAAAAGTAATTCTTAGACTCTTTAATTTTAAAACTCCGTAATAATTTCTGAACTTTTATTACTAAAACAATCATATTTTTCTTCGGTGATCAGAATGATGTGAAACTTAAACCATTAAAAACTAGACATCTGATTCATAGAAATGCATATGTCACACTTTAAATTTGGTGACTGCTTTTTCTTCAAAAAGTCAGACGAAATCTGCCCCAAAAAATTGATGAGTTTTTAAATACTCAATAAATTTATCCTTCTCCATGTTTTTTTTCCCAAGGATTTCTCATGTAAATATAAGTTTAATGTTTTGGCATATTAGCTTTCGCATTTCGAGTTCAATTTTCAGCAATAGGATTAAGAGGATGTTTGAGAGCTTTTATGAAATGATAAACGGAGCGTCCAACCCATACCGACGAAAGTTCACAATGTATGATTGATATTCAATCTAAGAGGAGAAAGTTAGTTTCTTCGATTGAAATTGGTGCTTCGATTCACACCTACTATAAGACTAATCGACAATTAACCCTATATCGTCGAAACCCTCGTGAATCAATCGACAATAGGAGCTCTCTCCATTCCTTCAAAACTAGGAAGAGAGAGGTCTCTCGAGTTTCGCCTTCTCAGTTGCCATTGACACTAGTCAATTTCAATCAACTTATTTCGATCTTGAGAATTTTCCTTAGCGATCACACAACACCATTTTGGATGGCATTTGTTCTCGTTAGAATTCTTCATCGTGCGCATAGCAAATGACGCCTCTCGTGAGTGATCGACACTTTCAGCTCTCGAGAATTCATCATCTTGTGTAGCGGACTGCACTTTCGATCGTGTGGTCGACAATTCCAACATTGTGCGGACTGCACTTTAGCGTCCTAAGAGAACTTTATTCTAAGACCCCGGCTTCAATATTGGTTGTTTCTCGCTCGAAAGTTTGACAAAAGGTTTTCTAAAATAGCCCCAATTATATTTTTCAACTCGTCGAGCTAGCACGTCCATCGTGGAAAGAGTCGAACAATTCTCCAAGAAAATGCATCACATTTCGTTGATTCAGGCTCGGTTTTTTGTACTTAATGAAATAACAAAGATCGAACATATTTTGAAAAAGACCCTTGAGTTCGAGAGTCATATGTTTCCGAACTTTGCTTTAATTTTGGTCAGAATTTACTTAGAATTTGCTGTCGAGAATAGTGTTGTACTCTCAAAAACACAGAATCTCATTCAGAAACAGTTTTTTTCATAAACAGAAAATTAGATTATGCATGAAAACTGCTTATTTTGAGTCAAATTCCAAGCAAAAGATTCAAATAGGAGTAACCCAAGTGATCACAATCGGGCTTCTCACTCTATGCATTCCATCCTTCTCTTTCCACATCAACCCTCCGAATTCCGGCTCAGCTTGCCGGAGTTTCTTCAGAAACGTGATCTTAAAAGACAGTTTCTGATACTTTCCGGTGAAGCTGAGTGTCTCCGGGTCGACTTTAACCGAAGCTCCGGCAAAAGGGGTGACCGCGAGATGGTAAGTAGAAACAGCAGGGCCAACATTAGTGAGTGTTCTATGAAGGGTGAGGGAGTTTGCTCTTTTCTCCTCTGAAAAAACAGCTGAAATGGCAGGATAGTTCAGATCTCCTGGGCTTTTGAGACTGTTTCTGCAAGATCTGTTCGAGTATTTGGCAAAAACTTGAATCTGAGGAGCAGATAACTTCTGGGTGCAAAGAAAATCGAAGTAATCCTGAGGTTCGATATCGTAAATCAAGCCCGGGTCGAGGGCTTTTCTCGGATTCACATGTCCAGCTCCATGCTCAAAAGCGTTTGAAGGTTTATTTTCCGAGGCATCTTTGAACGGGTTGTGAGTATTATCGTGCACATAGGCAGTGGTCATCAGAGCTGATTTTATAGCTGCCGGGCTCCATTGGGGGTGCTTAGATTTAATCAGAGCTCCGATTCCGCTCACATGGGGGCATGACATTGACGTGCCGGAAAGTATGTTGAATTTGACTCTCCGGCGATCGGTCGATAAACCAGATGGACCAGCATAGCCCGTCCAAGCAGCCAGAATGTTCACTCCCGGAGCTACCTGTTAAGATTCCATTCCGATGAAACTCCTCCGAAAAACATAAGACACAACATATAATCGATTAATACAATTTAGACTCGAACGTTTCGAATTCAGCCCATTTTTTCGACAATCAACGATATTAAAATTCTAAATGTAAGCTATTTAGACTTTGATATCATTTGACAAATCAAGCAGTGTAGTATATGTTTTCCATTCAAGCAAAAATTTCAATCCAATTTCAAACTCTTCAAACCATTCAAACGAATTATAGATAACTCTACAAAATCAGAAATCAGGATAAATTTATCAGAAGAACAAGAACTAGTTAATCAAAAAGAAAACAAGTCATAAATATGCTGGATTTAAAGGAGTAGATTCATTTTACGAAAAAGAAAATCAAGGTTCAATATAAAAAACGATCCGATCTCAAGGTTCACGACCAAGTGGAATAATGCATAATAATCTCTCCGGAATTAAAAAATTTGAATGGTAACGGGATGAAACATGAAATAAACAAGAGTTATCAAATGCTTCCACCAGCAGGCATTGCAGTTTCATCTTCTTCAAGAGTTTATCGGCTTATAAATCGAAGATTCTCGGCCCCTTTTAACGTGTCAAATTGTTCCTTTCTATGCCAGTAAGAACATTGATAGTGAATTGAGCAGACAATTTCCAAGATTGATTGATATTATAGATTATTCTATCTTACCAGATTTTGCACACTAACAAGTATAAAGGGTTAAAGAGAAATGGGCATACCAGATCAGGCTTTAGGATTTCTAGAGAGAGAAAGTTGGGTCCTCTGGAAGAAAATGCTGCCACAACAGGAGACGGCTTGATACCCAATCTAGTGCCTTGAAATGAGAGAGTTGAGGTTGGCTTTGGATTGGTCAAAGCATAGTGTTTTATGGCTTTGCCTTCTTCTTCTCCGACTGCAACTGCAGGAAGAAGATGACAGTCTGCAACAAGTTCTTCGCCATTAGAGGCTGTGTTTGCTAAGATCATCCCAATTCCTCCTGCACTTTTCACAACCTGGCCCTTTTCAACTCTCGGGCTAATCCCCCGATCGCAAATCACGATCTTTCCTGCAACTAAATGAGGATCTAGAGTTCCTTCTAAGCACAGAGAACTTGGATCTGGATTGCTTGAATTGCTCCCCATGTAGATCATTGGGTATTGCTTGTTTGCCGAAAGGGTTCTTCTACCTTTGTAGAGTGATCCGCCGGTAATGGATTTCCCGTTTCCTAGCCGGACAGTTGCCGGAAAATCTCTATCCATGGTGCTTGCTCCGACGGTGGTGATCCACGGGGATACATTGGTGAGACTAACTGGGTCTGGACCGCCGTTTCCGGCGGAGCAAGAGACGAAGATTCCCATCTCCATAGCTCCGAATGCTGCCACTGAGAGACTGTCTCTGTAATAAGAAGAAACTCCACCGCCCAGAGAAATAGACAGAACGTTAACTCCGTCGGCCACGGCTTTATCGACGGCGGAGAGGATGTCGGAGCTGAAACAACCACCGCTCCAGCAGACCTTGTAAGCAGCGATTCTCGCATTTGGAGCCATTCCTCTAGCTGTTCCGGAGCCGTAACCCAGAAGATTAGCCCCGTGAACGGGAGCTCCGGCGACGGTGGCTGCAGTGTGAGTGCCATGGCCGTCTTGGTCTCGAGGCGATTTATACTCATTTTTCTCGTTTATTTTTCCGGTTGCAGCTTCATAGCCATGGTAGAAAGCTCTCGCGCCCACAATTTTTTGGTTGCAGTGACTCTTTGTGAAGCCTCGACCAGTTTCGCAAGCTCCTTTCCAACTAAGAGGAACTGGGGTTAGACCAGCGTCGTTGAAGCTCTCGCTCTCCGGCCATATTCCGGTGTCGAGAACTCCAACAACAACGTCATGGTCGCCGATTTGCTGAGACCAAGCGCTGTTGCTCTCCGCCGGTTCGAGGCCGAGGAACGAAGGGCTTCGAGTTGTGTGAAGCTGGTACTTGGTTTCTGCAAAAATCGCTAGAACTCCATCTTCTTGCTCCAGAACCCGAGCTTCTTCCTCGGTCAATCGAGCTGCGACTCCATGGAAGGCGTTTTGGTAACTGTAGATGATCCGGTCCCTGCCACCGTTTCCACTGTCGTCTTCTTCGTTGAGGTTGGAAATAGAAACTACTTTACTAACCAGAGTTGAGTACCAGTCGAGGGGAGTCGAAAACGACCTCGGGATGGCAGATTTATCCATCTGAACAATAAACGTTTTCTGGGTCGTCGTCGATTGGGGTTTCCCATGAAGAAAAAAATTAAGAAACAGAACAAAACCAAGTAGCTTCACTGGATTTCTCGCCATTTTCGACAAAAATAAAAAAGAAAACAAACCCTTTGATCTATCCCTCTCTTTCTTCCTTTCGTTTACCGGGCGTTTCGGAATGAAAACGAGGGAGATAGACGGAAGCTGCAGCAATGGAGCCGTGGAAGGATTTAAATACAGGGAGATAAAACAGAGGTGGGTTGCAGTAGTTTCGCCATGAATGCTCCGGGGGAGGTGAGGCTGGTGATGGAAGTTAATATCTGGGGAGTGGTCCTGTTATTTGCAAAACTGGTTTTTGTCAGCCATTGATGCAGAGCTTCCGGTTTTAGAGAGAGAAACGATCAACTCATTTGGCCACTTTCTTCTCTCCCAATCAAACTGCTGCACCAACTCTTTACGCCAAATCTTTTCCTGAGTAAATAGAAACATTATTTTATATTTTAAAAAATTACTAATTTATTTCATAACAAGACTGAAATGATTAATTTTAATTTAATTTTTAAAAATCAAAAACTATTTTTAATAGAATAAAAATCAACTTAAATCTTAATAAATCATACCCAACTTAAAATTTGACATATATATAATAAAAATCTATATTTTACTGCTATATTTTAATTTTTTAAATATAAAATAAAATTAAGTTAAAATTAAAACTGCATTGAAATTATACAGAACTGCACAAGAATCATTAATTTCATTTCATGTTCATAAATGAGCTTTTTATACATCACTAGTTCAACACATTTTAGACGAAACTCAAGAGCAAAGTTATGAGGACTTAGGTACAAGTTTTATAATATTGTGTTGACAGATATAATGATTTTGTAGTCCGTGCAAACTTATTTTGGGAAATAATAGTTCTTTCGAAATTGAACACGAAGATTTAATTCGGACATAGAAACTTTCATCTCTCCCTTCAACATTACTATTTATGTTATTTCATATATTAATTCTAATTTGCTCTAATTTTTAAACATTAACAATTAAATAGTTTTTGCAAATGAGTTCTAATTTTGCCCTGATTTTTAAACATTCTTAGATAAATTTGGGCAAAATACAAATGTGTCACTAAAGTATAGTAAAACGCACACTGACAGTAGAACTTTGGAAACGATTAAATTTTTCACTGCGTCTAGAGCCGGCAAATGAGTCGGCTCGAGCGAGCCGAGCCGAGCCTGTTGAGTCTATTCAAGCCAAGTCTGTCGAGTTTTTTTCCAAAATTTTTTGCTCGAGCGAACTATCGAGCCTCGAGCCTAATCGAGCCGAAAACGAGCCTAAAAAATAATCATTATAAATTATTTAAAATTCGATATATTATGTTGTAACCGGAAGTTTAAAAAATATTCATTATAATTTGTCAAAAAATTACATAGCATTGTACCAAAATAATTATTTTGTGCATCAATATTCAATACATATGTAAACTTTAAAAAAAATATACAAATAACTTAAATATGTAGGATCGTTTTAACCTAAGTGGAGGGGGGTGAATTAGGTTAATAACAATTTTTCGTAAGTTTAAGGATTTAACAATTATATCTTCTTGATTTAGTTATCAATTCAATATGCAAGCACAATCAACAATTATAAAAATTGAGAGAGATATATATTAGCACCGATTTGTTGTTGCGGTTCGGCCAACACCTGCCTACGTCTGTGCTTCAAGGTTTCTCCTTGAAGATCCTTCACTTGATTGATCTTATGGGTCTCAATCAAACCTCTACAAGTTGACTCTTCTTTATCAGAGGTGTCACCCGTTTACACAAATTTTTCAACAAGAATGTTTAAGAAGTTTGCGGTTTCTAAACCGATGCTCTCGATCACAATAATGATGATCAAAGATGAATACAAGGATGAGAGAGTAAAAGAGATATTTGAAAATAAATTTGGCAAAGTTTGGGCTCATTTTTCTCTCTCAAAAATCGGCTCTGAAATTTGCTTGAAAAAAAATCGCTGCTCAAGATGATTTTGCTTCATCCTATTATAGTTTGCTGCCGAATTGGGTCGACACACGCTGTTGGGGTCGACACATGCGTTATCCGTTAGACACAACAAAGATATAGCCGTTGGAGATTTTTTTTTCTGCCGTTGGTCCTTGATCGGTCGACATAACTTTTGTGCGGTTGACATAAATTCTTCTCTGGAATCTTTGGGGTCGACACAAATGTTCAGCGGTCGACACAAGCATTGTTTTTCCGACACTTCAAATCTTTCTGTTCTTGGAGCGGTCGAAATAATTGAAGTTAAGTCGACACTTTTGTCTTGAATGGACCAGTGACTCAGCTTTGAGGGGTCGATACATGGAATATAGTAAGGTCGACACAAGGTCTTTTCTAGGGTCGACACAATTTGTACAGATGAGTCGACATAATTTGAACGTAAAGGTCGACATAAGTAATTTAGTTGGGTCGACACATTTTGTACATTAGGCTGATTTTCTTGTCGACACAAGGAATGAAAGACTCGGCCTCTACAATACACTGTTAGATTGTACAATATGTATGGTTAAACATTGTACAGTAGTTTATTTCTGCAGCACTTAAACAAATTGTTAGATTTTAATTGTACCCTTCAAATAAGGTATTTTTCATGAATGGTTAAGTCTAATTTAAACATTGTAAAGTAGTTTGTTTTATCTTTCATACTTATCTTACATAGTTATCATAAAAAACAATTGATTGCTTTAAAAATACTTTTAAAGCCAACAAAACAGTCGTACAAAAAGTTCTAGTCGTCAAATTCCAAACTTTTGAATTCTTCCTCGAGTTCATCATCTCGTTGTTGCTCTCTCGCAATGGCGTCACTCCAATCTTTCATGCATATGAGTGCTTCCACGAGATCTGGTGCAAGACTCCGTCGTCGATCGTCGTAAACGCGTCCACCTACACTAAAAGCCGACTCAGAAGCTACAGTTGAAACAAGAGGTGTTAGTGAATCACGAGCCTTTTTTTAAAGTATCGGATACAATCCTAAATTATTTTTCCACCAACTCAAGATGTCGATGGTACTATCACGAGGAATTTCGAAATGCGTCTCTAAATATGTATCTAGTTACATTTGATCGGAACCAAGTCGATGGACGTCGCCATCAACTTCCTCGTTTATTGATTCCAAATCGTCATTTAGTGGGTCTACAAACCCGGATCCACCACTATAACTACAACCGACTTGAGATGATGAAAATGATCGGGTATCACAATATTTTAATTGGTAAGATGCAAATAAATTAGCAAGTTCAGTTTTTAATGATTGTTGAGTAGCAACCGAAATAAAACCTAAGTTATGCGCAATTTTATCAAGCATTAATTTACAATCCTTTATTTTATATCTCAGATGCATAATTAAAGCAAATGAAAAAATGAACGGAAATTCAAGCCAATATTTTTTAAATTTTATTTCCATTTTGTTGACTATTTCCAAAAATTCATTAATTTGTTTATATCTCGAAAAAACACAGGTTAATTTTACAAACCAATAAAGCACAAGATGTGTGGTCGGATAATAAATTCCGGAACATTCTTTTGTTGCTTCAAAAATAGGTTTTAAAAAATCAAGAAACCAATTAGTCATATCGCAACTACATCTATCTAAAATAATACTTTGTGTTTTTTGATGGCGACGTCTAAAACAACTCTATTTATACCAAAAAAATCAAACAACGAGGAGGCGACGAGGGAGAGAGAGAGAGGCCCGAGGGGTCGCCTCTTCTGATTTCTGAATCGTCTCTCTCTCTCTCTCTCTCTCTCTCTCTCTCTCTCTCTCTCTCTCTCCCTCCCTCTCCCTCCCTCTCCCTCCTTCGCCCCCTCAGTCCCTCGCTCCCTCGCCGCTGTTCCGACGGTGACAATCTGCGGCGAGGTGAGAGCCAGGCGACGACGGACGGCGAGGCAACGGACGACGAGACGACGAGATCTGGCGAACGACCGACTTGGCGACGAGATCCGGCGAGGAGACGACGCAAATGACCGACGAGGCGAGACGACAGACGGCGAGGCGCGACGATAGCGACGACCGGCGATTCGAGTATGGCTCGTTAGGCTCGCAAGCCTCATCCGTCGAGCTCGGCTCGGGCTCGACCTACAGGCTCGAGCGAACCAGGCTCGGCTCGATACTTAACTGAGCCTGCCGAGCAAGCTGTAGAGCCAGCTCGCTCGTTTTCCGGCTCTACGTCAATCTCACTACTCTCACCATAATCTTTTTAAATTTTTTTATCTATTTAGCTAAACATATATTATCAGAATATCTTACAGTTTTTATCACATATCTATAATGACTTAATTTTTAAGCAGTTATATATATATATATACTATCTGAAATTCACTCACATAATAACTCTTAAAACTTAATATTTTGTCTAAATAAATAATTTGATAACTCATTCAACTATTAAAAATCATAATAATATAAAACAAGTAGAATTTTTCAAGAGTATCCCACCATTTATGTACAATCTAGATCAAAACATATTAAAGCATTCTTGTTCTAAAATGTAGCAATCAATGAACTTTTTAATTTCATTTTGCTCTGCTTTTTAAGCATTATCATGAACTTTTTAATGTATGAATTCCATATTTATTCTTATTTATTAAACATATCAATCAATTTAAGGGTAATCATGAAGCTATTTCTTTGTTGGGTTAACTTTTTTTGTATATATTTATACTTACCTTGTACTTAAGAATGTTTTCCTATTAACGTATTAAATTTTTAATTTTATCAATTAATGTATCAAAATATTAATATTTTTTAATTTTTAATATAAGAATTAACGGTGACATTGCTTAGCGGTGTCATTCCTTACACATCGAGAATCGAACAACGTAATATAGAACATACTACTATGATCTTAGAGCTTCGGAGGACTCTAATAATCGTCGAGAAATACAACCGAGTTAGGGAAAAGCAAAAACCGTAGCACTTCGTGTATTTCGTTTGATGATTTTCTTGTAATTTTTTTAATCATCATGCTTGAATTTAGCTTAGCTTAATTGAGTTTGGTGCATCATATAATTAATGATCAACCCACTTAGCATTACCTTACTTCCATTATGAAATATTAAATTATAATTCAAGAGTGGCCTCAAAAGTAATGCATGAGACAAAGGAGGCATGTCCTACTAGACCACTTTGTGAAGAAGCAAGCATTATTTGGGCTCATTATGTTGTGAGGTACTTTTTAGATACTAATTATTAAAAAAAAAACTTTAATTTATGAATTATTCCAAAGTGATTTTGTCTTGTTTTTGGCCTTGAAAAACTTCTTTTCATGTCTCAATTTTACTTTAATTTGGGCTCGTATGTAATGTAATTCCTCTGTGTTGCATCATTGAATTTTTGCACAGTTCGTGTTGCTCTTCTCCTATTACATTTTCAAATTACCTAGTTTAACAAAAAAAATTGTTTTTCGAAATCAATTTTTGGTCACTGCCTAGAGTTGCAAAATCCAAACTAATTAAGAATTTGACGCCCCGTATTTGATATGAATTCGACTCTTTTTTTTACGTACATATTTTTGATAAATTGTTTCGTTTTTTGTATTCAAAAATTTAATAATTTTTTTTCATTTAAAAAAACAAAAATCAAGTGGACAACCGTTGGGTGGAGCGTCGGTCCGTAGAAAACGGTTGTACCCTACTCGAGCCGTCGTCTGCAGATGACCGCTCCACCCGACAGCCGCCTGCTATGGCCATCTCGGCTATTTTTTTGTTGGTGTTATTTTTGGCCTATTATCTCAAAACTCGAACACAACATGAGGTTTTACCATTAAGAAAATCAATATAATAGTTTGTCATCGTATTTGTTACATTAATCATCGTTTGACATACCTGCTTTAAAGAAAAAAGAATAAGCAGGCGAACATAAGATTATTTATATACTATTTGGATATGAATTTTGGCATATTAATTCATATAAGATATTAGTATTATATCATAACAATTATATTAATGATGTAAAGACACAATATGTGGAAATGGTATAAGATTGAAGTGCAAAGATGAGCAAATACAAGGAGAGGGAACCAAGGATAGAAAACAATGACCAGAACCGACCAGAGTCGGCTATCTTCTCACATGATCTTCGGTGAAGAATGGACGGCCGAGCCGGCTTGATCGAGGGCCGGGATTGGATACATGTGAATAGAGTCGGCCCATGGGCCCAAATTGGACTCCCCCTTAATGGGCCTAATGCACTCCCAAATTAAACTCACGCACTTGGGCCCAGTCCCCATCCCTAGTTGCCAAACCTTGTCACCTTCCGCCATTTTTGATTTGGCTTCCAAGTACGCAAGCTCGTACCAGAGCGACGACGACGACTGGTTTCCGAACCGGTGCAGCGTCATCAGCGTCGCTTCGATGTCGTTTTCACCCAGTTTCAGGCCTTTGCAGATCTCCCTCATGACCGCCCTTCCCGAGGTCGGCAAGCAAAAATGGCGGATCACGGTTTTGAAATTGGGTACGTAGATTTCAGTCGATTTGCTCAAGTATTGCTTACGAATGATGGAGATTCCGTATTTGAGTTTCTCCGAGAAGGGTAGGATTGAGGATCCGAGAACGGAGATATTCGACCGGAGAGTCTCGCCGGCGACGTGGAGCAGGTCGCGGGTGAGAGTCACGCCCAGCTTGCCTTCCTTGTCCTCCTCTCGCATGGCGGAAAAGTAGCCCTTATCGTCGAAAGCTCTCTGCGTTCTGAACGTCTTGAAGAGTCTGTACTTTGAAGATTTCTTCAGTTCGGGTCTGTTCGTAAGCAAAATGGCGGCGGAGCCCATTCTGAAGAGGCAATTCAGGATTAATTTGGGACGTTCTTGGCCGCCATACCAGCCGGTTGAAAGAATTTCTGTGCTGAGAATGATGGCATTTGAGTTTTTATGGACTTTGAGTAGATTTTGAGCCAAATGGACTGCAACGGCACTTGCACTGCACCCCATTCCAGAGAGATTGAAGCTTTTTACGTCGCTTCGCATGGAGTATTTGTTCACAACAATGGAGGAGAGAGAAGGAGAAGGGCAGAAGCCACTGCAATTAACGATTAAAATGTCGACATCACGAGGAGAAAGATTAGTTCTGTGTAGAAGATCGTCCACTGCAGGGAAAAGCACCATTTGAGCTTCTTTAATGGATTCTTCTGAGTGGGTTTTCGGTGGTATGTAATGAAGAGCAGGAGGAAGATAGGTCTGCTCGCTCAAACCAGAAGAACGGAGAATTTTCTCCATGAAAGCCAAGCTCTCAGAATCAAAAAGCTCCACCATTGAAGCATGCTCAAGAAACGCAGCAAAAGGAACTCTGCAAAAGCTCGGAGGTTTAAAACACGAAAAATCCACCAGGTAGACCGGAGCTCGATCCCAGAGATAATAAGCTCTGACGAAGAAGACGAAGAAGCAGAAGAGCGAGAGAAAAGGGAACGAGGGTTTCCATTTCTGCAACACGAAGAGAGCTCCAATGGAAGCTACGTCAATCGCAAAGACCAACTTTTGAAGGCTTCCGAGAAGAGTTTCCCGGAGCTGGCTCGACATGAGCTTGCCGGATTCGACGGCGGAGCCACGGCGGACCTTGGAAAATGCTTCCATTGAAACAGGAGAGAGAAAGTTGGTCGGGGACGACGGTGATAGTAATGGAAGAAAGAGAGACGAAGTTTGCATGGCGAGAACTTGGATAAATAGGAAACCCTACCTGGCTCGCAGGTGGCAGGCCGGTCTTCATTCATTGGTCGTTAGAAGTTAGCAAAATTGAAGATAAAATATGCAAGCTTCTATGTTTTAATTTTAATATTTTTCAAGTTTTTATTTTCTTCAAAATAAATAAAATAAAATAGACTGTAATTAAGGAAATAGGAGAGCATTTTTTAGTCTTTTCTCTATTTATTTTTAAATGGAATAATAAAATAGAAATAAAAGGGGAAGTCAGGTAAAAATTAAGGAAACACTATTAAATGGAATAATAAAATAGAAATAAAAGGGGAAATATATTAGATTGAAAGTAGGGCTGGGCAACCCGAACTAGACTTTAAGGTCTGGCCCGAAACTGTAAGGTTCGGGCCGAGTACGAGTAGGGTAATATGTAAAAATATAGTTTTGGGTTCGGGTAAACGGGTAGGGAGTCCGGGTACCGAGTATTGTAAAAATACATGATACTCGTGTTTAATACCCAGCCCAGCCCAGCCCAGCTCAGATTCTGTTTTTTTTTATCAAAATCCAAAAATACCCGGATCTTACCTGGAATACCTGGATCTAGGTAAGCAACATTTCAGAAAGATTTAAATTTCGGGTAGACCCAAGAATACCCGGAATACCCGGATCCGGGTATTTTTTCATTTTTTCTGATAGATTCGGGTTTCAGGTACTGCTTCATACCCGATATCCGAACGGACCAAGTATTTTTTTTAAAATACCTGGCCCGTTAAGTGTTTGTCCACCTCTAATTGAAAGTGATTTTCTATGTTTTTATTCTTTTATTATTCAATCATTTTATTAAAACCCTGACAAATAGATACTAATATGGGTTTTTAAGTTCCTTATAAAATTTAAAATATAAAACTAAATTAAAAAAAAAACTTAAATCTAAAGAAAAATGAATTATTTGTAGTGTCTTATCATTTTATTTTATTTCTAGGAATTAAATTCTAATTATCTTTATTATTTGTAAAAAGATAATTATGAGAATAATTTCTTTTTTGTTATTATAATATGTCGAGAGTGCACTGATTTTTTTCTTTTTTATTTATTTTAATTCACTGAAATTCATTCAACGATCCTTATATTTTAATGTTTGAGTTCTTGGACTAGTATGGCTGAATGAGACAGATCCATTGAACATATTTATTTTTAAATAAATATAAAAAGAACTTGGTTATTATTTTAAATATATTTAAATTTAAGTCCTATGTTTTTTATATCGTATTTGATATTGAATCCAAAATTTTATACATTTTTGAAGTGCAATTATTGAAGAAAGTCAACGAATAAATGCTACAGTTGTGAATGTGACGTGTCAAAACATTGGAAAAATATATTTTATAGACATTTATCCATAATAAAATTAAAAAAAATTTGTCATAAATAATAAATGTAGAGTTTAAGATTTAGGGTTTGGAGTTTATAGTTTAGAATTTAGGGTTTAGAGTTTAGGGTTTATGGATTAAGTTTTAGAGCTTAAGGATTAAGGTTTATGGATTAGGATTTAGGGATTAGGGTTTGGGTTTAAAATTTAGAGTTTAGAGTTTAGGGTATGAATCTGGTTTGTCAACCAAAGGAGCAACTTTTGGAATTTAATTACAATTTTATAAAATAAATAAAATGCAAAGTAGAACCAATAATTTATTGGAGGATAAGAACATTTAATATCACCAAAATATTACGAATAAAAACAAAATAAAAAATTAAAGAAATGTTTATTAAGAAATATACTAAAATATTGTTTAATAAAATTGGATTTTAAATTGATAAAATGATGCAGAAATTAAATAAAAGGCAGAAAGATTTGGGATCCGTCGTTCAAAGCAACTTGATATAAGTCCATTGACTTGTGGATGTTATCCCAAAGATTTCAATGTTTGACTCTTTAATTCTTAAGCGATTAAGAGAGATAGAGAGAGTTGCTTATTGGAGTTCTAGTCTAATCTTTCTAAACCATGATAGAGAGAGACGTTAATTGTAAGAGTTAGCAAAACTGTATCAGGACCGTAAACTGGACTAGAACTGTTGATTATAATATGGTATTAGTTATATTCTTTTAAAAAATTGTGATTTACGGGCTGGTTATGGTCTTATAAAGCCGTGAAACGAAAACTCGGACGGTGAGTCAAAAAAATTCTAAAATCGAATAAAACGTGAACCAACCCCTAATAAAAACTGATATATATCCAAAATAGTGTTATNGACATATACACACCTCTAGTTTATTGGAGTTCAATCTCATCTTTCTAAACCATGGTAGAGAGAGAGAATCTTGTAAAAGTTCAAATTTATTTGGATGACTCCACTTTACTTAGATGTAGTCCAAATCTTTCTAGAACTCACATTAAGGTAGTTGTAGAATGTGCATGTCGTGTTCTTAGGTGGACTTTAGATTCCTTGAGGGACAGGAAATTGAGATTGCGAGGGATGACTTGCAATAATGAAATTTTTTTCTATCGAACGATTATCGAAAATCTCTTTTGTTGGCTCGATAAACTCACAAACCGAGAATCATATGTCAGTCGGCAAAAGCGATCGGCCCTTAAGCTCGGTCAAGAATTACAGTGTAAACTCATCTGTTGAGGTAAGGATGACCTGATTTTATCGATGGCGAGGGTAGAGCCCGTACCAGTGGGGGTGCTACGATCTTGTATCGTTCACGAGAATAAAGTAGTAGTGTTGCTTTTATAAGTTAATTTCATCTCTCTGTCTACTACAACGTGTCATCAACTAATACTAAGAACTTAAGAAAGATGATAATATGATACTGAGATCTCTATAAAATATTATAATTATTGTTGTTATGTTCGTCTTATTTTGACGGAAAAACTATACGACAAGTTGTTAGAATTCAAAATGAACTTTCGATAGATACGACAAGTTATCGTTTAAATTAATATTTCATTATGTGACAAAGCCAAGGTTGAAATCTATCCATACAAATCTAATTTGTGCAAATGGAGAGATTATTTGGGCCTCACTTGTAGATTCATAGCTCATGTGAACTCTAGTATTGTATTTCATTTCATTTTCTTCTTTCTTTTCTTTCTTGATTGTAGTTGAAGTCTTGCGGACGGAACCATAAATTAGTGACGAGTTTGTTGGCTATCACAATCCTATGTTTTCGGGTCAATTTTTTCAATCTAGTTTAGTGAAGTAAAATGCCCGTCTTTGTTTGTATTTATGAAAAAGATTTATGTTTAGAGTCGATAAATGTGTATATCACTAAATAAGTAGTATCCATGGATAAGGATCCATTCATTCTATGGCCTAAAAAACTACTTTTAAACCACACCCATTTATAAATTTATTTTTAAGGTAATTAACAATATACATTCTATAGTTAAAAATAATTTTTTCTGATACCCTAAACTTTAAATTACGATAAATGGCAATTCTTAGTACGAATGTTTTTCCAGTTGACATGTTAAATTTTTAGTTTATTAACTGACACATCGAAGTTCAGACTATTATTAACGAATATTTTGTCGTGAAATTTAAGTTAATTGAATCTTTTTTTGTAATTTAATTCTAAATGGTTATTGTCTACTCTGTCATTCTTGATTTGAATGATCGAGAACAAGAAACTAGAGCTAAAAATCAAAATTGAATAGTAATAATATGCATTATTAACGAATATTTAACATCAGAGTCTATGGATGATAAACTTTTGAAGTTAGAAATGTCAGAGTGTGTCGAAAAATCGAGCAAAATTAGGCAGGTCCAACTCGTGCCTACTCCTAATTTTCGGGGTCCCTGTTCTAATCCGAAGGGTCCCGAATCGGGGTTGGAAGTCCCCGTTCGTCGATTTTTCATGAAACAGGGACTTCGAACCCCGATTCGGGGACCCTTCGGATTAGAACGGGGACCCCGAATCGGGGTTCGAAGTCCCCGTTCGTCAACTAAACGGGATTGGAAGTCCCCGAATCGGGGTTGCAAGTCCCCGAATCGGGGTTGGACAATAGGTACGGGTGTTAAACACATGTATCGAGTATTTTAACAATACCCGGTACCCGGATTCCCTACCCGTTTACCCAAACCCGAAATCCATATGTTTACTCGTTACCCTACTCGTACCCGGCCCGGACCTTACGGTTTCGGGGCAGACCTTAAGGTCCGGTTCGGGTTGCCCACCCCTACTAAAGACCTTCTCAGTTCTCCATTCATGCAAACATTTTTCAAGCTGCTTTGAAATTATGTCTCCTCTATGCCCTTATATCTTACAAAAGTTTAAAATTTTCTTATGCAGCTTCCAATTACTATCAAGAAAATGTAATGTCAATACCATGTAATTGACGTTTTGGTCGGAAGTCCAAGCATCGGTCGTTAAACATATTCGTTGACCACTTTTTTTACTGTAAGTAGCCAATTGTAATTTTTTTTTTATAAATTTGCTCGATGTCTCTGCCTACCGTCCTCCGAGATGGAATTATGAAGTCCCTTTGAAAACAATCAACAAATTCCCTGAAACCATCTCACTCTACCATTCTCATAGGAAGTTCTTATTTGATTATCATTCGAGCTAAAGCCTGTCGTCCTATCTCGCCGTCCTATCTCTTGCGTAAATGTGCACGTGGTAGTTGTTGGTCCATGTTGAGATACCTTAGGAAACAACAACGTTTGTTGTTTCTTATCACTGTCAGCCAAATATTTTTTGCACTGTAGTAAGTGTTGTGTCATAGTTGATGTCTCATTCTTTACCAGGTGACAAGCAAATACTTGTTTGCAGTAATTGTATGATGTTTTGTCTTTCCCATCGTCATTACCAGAACCACTTTCAACAAGGCTAAAATGCTCCCAAACATCAAACCTATATGCTCTCTTTTTCGAAGTACTTGTCATACTAGATTGTGAATCCATATTTGATATTCTTGAAATATAATAAACAAATCACACGAGTGAAGAACAGACCTAAACGTCAGCGACTAGCGAGCAGTCGGCCTAGTGAAGAACTGTGATTGTGAGTCTGTGACGAGTGAAGAACAAAAACGAAAAATCGGAAACTGAAATTAGGGCAGACATCGGGTTTTTCGGTTTGGTTTGGGTTTTCGAACAAAAACCGAAAATCAAACCGACCAAAATAGCAAAAACTGAACCCGACCCAAAACTAATTTATTGAACCAAAGCCCGACCCAAACCGTTTGTTTCGGTTCGGGTTTCGGGTTGGTTCGGGCTGCCCATTCCTAATTGTAAGAGTTAGCAAAACTGTATCAGGACCGTAAATTGGATTAGAACTGTAGATTTCAATCTAACATTGGTTCTAATTTTTAAAAAATTGTGATTTACTCTGTTATGGTCTTTAGGAATATAAAGCCGTGAAACGAAAACTCGGACGAGTAAAAAAAAATCTAAAATCGAATAAAACTTGAACCAACCCCTAATAAAAACTAATATGTATTTAAAATCTAGTTATAAATGCGTCCAATTACTTAAACTCTGATCCAAATATAATAAAAATATATATTTTATTTTTTTTAATATAAAATAAAACAAGATTAAAACCAAACCGTACCAGAACCGTTAGTTTCACTTCCGGTTCCAAAAATCCAGAACCATGAGTTTTGATTCTCGTTCTATTTCGAAATAAAACCATGATAGACTGACATGTGCATTCGTCTAGTTTATTTGAGTTCTAGTCTCATCTTTAGTTTTGATTCTGATTTTATTTAAGAATAAAATCGAGATAGAATGACATATACACACCTCTAGTTTATTGGAGTTCAATCTCATCTTTCTAAACCATGGTAGAGAGAGAGAATCTTGTAAAAGTTCAAATTTATTTGGATGACTCCACTTTACTTAGATGTAGTCCAAATCTTTCTAGAACTCACATTAAGGTAGTTGTAGAATGTGCATGTCGTGTTCTTAGGTGGACTTTAGATTCCTTGAGGGACAGGAAATTGAGATTGCGAGGGATGACTTGCAATAATGAAATTTTTTTCTATCGAACGATTATCGAAAATCTCTTTTGTTGGCTCGATAAACTCACAAACCGAGAATCATATGTCAGTCGGCAAAAGCGATCGGCCCTTAAGCTCGGTCAAGAATTACAGTGTAAACTCATCTGTTGAGGTAAGGATGACCTGATTTTATCGATGGCGAGGGTAGAGCCCGTACCAGTGGGGGTGCTACGATCTTGTATCGTTCACGAGAATAAAGTAGTAGTGTTGCTTTTATAAGTTAATTTCATCTCTCTGTCTACTACAACGTGTCATCAACTAATACTGGGAACTTAAGAAAGATGATAATATTATACTGAGGTCTCTATAAAATATTATAATTATCGTTGTTACGTTCGTCTTATTTTGACGGAAAAACTATACGACAAGTTGTTAGAATTCAAAATGAACTTTCGATAGATACGACAAGTTATCGTTTAAATTAATATTTCATTATGTGACAAAGCCAAGGTTGAAATCTATCCATACAAATCTAATTTGTNNNAGCTTGACATCCATGTTGGTCATACTTCCATTTTGAAACATTTCTATAATTGCAACATTGTCGACAACGGGTAAGATTTTTGCTCGATTGTATTCGTAGTGTTAGTCCAAAACGTACTCTAATCGCATGAATTGGATACTCACATCGTGCTTTCTTCTCGTCAAATGGGGTTTGATGATATTAATTGTCACGATTTCACTCGGTTGATCGTCTTTTGCTCTTAATTTGGTACATACGATTTTTTCCGCCTAAATAATGATAAAAGTGGCAAGAAGAAATATAGATGTCGAGTTAAATCGAACGAAAATAATCTATCAACAAATTAACATAACATATATTGTCATCTTCTGCAACCATAACCTTTGCATTTTACGATAATTTTTCGAGACGCGAATAATGCGTTCGTTTGATTTAAATGTCTTTTTATACTTTATTCAATCTAATAAAAATGAAATTAAATTATGAAAAAAATTTCATAAAAAAAAATACTAATTTTTTATCATTTATAACAAGAGATCATTTATAACGGGTCGCTCCTTTTTGTCGGAATCGATGTGTCGGACAGGCATGAGAGACGACTTCTAGAATCTTAAGCTTGGATCACTATAGTGTCGAGCCGAGCCGAGCCTGGCTCGAGGTCGGTATTTGGGCTTGTGAGCTCGAGCAAGTGAGCCAGGCTCGCAAGCTGGCTTTCCAGGCTCAGATCTCCAGAGCTCTCGAAGGTCGGCCTCCTCCCTCCAACCGCCGGATTCCAACGTTATTGCAAGGCGACGGCACTCGCGTCCCCTTCAACATCGGCCTTTGTGTTAACTAGAAAACGAAAATCAAACCAAGGTTCATTCCTTGGATTACCAAATGATAGAAAAAAGGACTCGAATAAATCGAAACAAAATTACGAATAAACTCACGAGAAGATCATCATTCTTTGATATCTGAACTTGTTCGAGCTTGTTCTGAATCAACATATAGACATATTCATCAACCACTTTAATACTTGTCTTTAATCTTGCTTCTGATTCTATGTTGAGATATCGATTTAGCTTCCACAAATACTATCGAGCTCTATGCCCATAACGACTTTAAATACGGAATCTAAGGCAGCTTTCATAAAAAGATCCTGTCGAAAAACAGCATAAATGGTGTAAAACTAAAATCAGAAAAAGAAAGAAGGGTCCCGAATTTTGATCAAGAAATTATTCAATTATGCGAAGAAACCATTTATTTCGCATAAAACAATAAGTACTTGTAGTTCTACTATTTGATTAAAGTTTGCAGCTTGAGAAAAAATACTAGCAAGTTTGATGGCGTTTCTTTTGAAATTTTGGCTGCTGAAATCCCTTAGTATCTCGGTAGAGAACTCGTAGCTTGATGTTTTCACCATTTTTCGCCATCGACTGTGAAAATTCGATCCCCGAGAAGATCTTTCAGAATATTATAATGATACGAATCCTGCGATATGTGGAAATTTCAAGGTTAGTGATGGATTATTCGACGAACAAAACTGATAAGTGACGAACCGAAAAGAAGATCAACATGAATGACAGCAACAAATTACTGTGATTCTCCATTGTTTTTTCTCGTCAAGATCGTCACATTCTTAAACTATCTTAATTCACTTCAAACATTCTTAAACTATGTCGTGAATAGATTACAAAACATTCTTAAAACGAGCTGATACATGTGTCAATGCTCGGTAATTCACTTCAACTCGGTTCATAGATACACAGCTTCGACTTCAAACATCTGATTGTTGTGAATAAAGGTCTATGTCGAATACAAAATTGAAATAAATGAAAAAATCTTAAACCGGAAACGATTTACCATCGAAGTGCCTAGATTATAATATTTACTAAGCCACGGACATAATTCACAGAATGTTAAAATGAATATAAACCAATACAAACAAAGATGAACAAAGCAAGAAAGATTTGAATTCATTCTCATATGTCAGCAACTACATAAGATTAAAGATGAATCTCCAAATTCCTCGCAGTTTCCATAAAAATATGCATTTGGAAAAAAGGGGTTTACAGAGAAATTACCCTGCCATGGTTGGAAAAGCTGGTTTTAAGAATATATTCAGCAACTTCAGGCTGTGCAGTGTAAATCCAATCTCTGAGAAACCCTTTCAGTCTAAAAGTTCCGAACATAGAAGAAAGCTCTGTTAAGAAATGGTGAAGCCTGTTGAAGTTGAGAAGAAGAAGAAGCAGGACTGAGCCTACAAGAGGGTGCTTTACCTCGTCGGCCTCCATGTCAGAATCCCTAGAAAATGGAGAAAACCAGACCCAAAAGAGGAGCTTTTAATGGAGTTTGGCTGAGAATGAAGCTGAAATCGATTGAGCTCGTCTGTGTATCCTTGAAATCAGGACTGGGCCTACAAAAGGGTGCTTTTTCTCGTCGGCCTCCATGTCAGAAAATCAAAGAGGGTAATCGAAAGAAGAGGAAGAGAATATCAGAAAATCAAAAGAGCAGAAAAAAAGCTTAGAAGTTCGCGGCAACGGGAGAAAAGATTAGCCTTTTCAAAGAAAAACTTAAAAGCAATGAACTTGGGCACCCTCAACGCGATAATTTGGGTAGAAGTTAAATCACGTTGACTCAACGGCCTAAAAATAAAAAATATTTACATGATACTCTAATGAGCTACTTCAATATTAGGAGTAACAACTTTCGTACTAAGACAGCACATGCATCAAACCTAGGCTCTTGTACCCAAACTATCATCTCTAAGCCAACTGAACTATGGCCGTGCGGATGCCTACGAGTTATCACTCAAATCTCATTCTTGAATGCATATTTCTAAAATGCATGAACGAAAGTACCACGTACTAAACAGTTGATCGTAATCCACTCGTTCTCACAAATATATCAACTAGTTTCTCATCATTTATAACAATATCTAATCATTGTTGAAACAAAGCATCAAGCACCTTCGGTTACCATTTATCAAAATGACCCGTACTATTAAACAACTTTATCACAAATTTTGAATTGATATTATTGTCTTTGTTAGCATTTGTAAGAAAGTACCATTTGCATAATTCTCTACAAGAGTCAGATATGGATTTTCCATAACCATTGGCTCTGATATCACTTGTCGGGCAAACCGAGTTGTTTTCCCAACACTAACACGAATTCTCAACTAATGTCGAATGATCTAGCAAACCCGCTAACTTACAAAATTGAACAGTATATAATCAAAATGCCAAAGCAAAAAAGGAAAGAAAAGAACACACTATAAGTTACGACGTTCGGCCGACCAAGTTGTCTACATCATCGGGCACCACCGCATCAACAGCGAGTTAGTCCACTAATCTCTTCAAAAATTACTACTTTAAGTGTTTCTAATTAAGGAGATCACCTCAAAGTGAAAGTATCTCAAACAAAAATGCTAAGAATTCGTACACTCTTCAAAAATTACAAAAGAAATACAACTCTTAAGAGCCAAACAATACGACTATTGTGCTATAAACGTGCAAAGATCTATTTGGATCGATATGTTATCTTTTTTGTTTCATGTAGCGAAGATTTCATCATGAAATCTAGACTCTTCCTTCGGACTTTCTACAAGTTCTCGCAGATATTTCATCTTTCTTTCACCTCTCGTCAAGGCGTTCATGCCGGTCCTGCATCGAACTCTCCTTCTATCGAGATCTTTCTTGACATAATTTCTAGTAGTTTGAACTAACAAGATTTTGGATTCTAATCATATTAGTATAACAATAAAATTTGCTATAATTTTATTTAATAAAAGTTACAATTTTGTCAACTCTCCTCAATTTAATTTTTGTTCGTAGGTCGTCGTGTCTCGGTAATTCACGTCAACCGTTCCTTTCCTCTAGAAGGACCGCGGGTGGCTATAACCGTACCCGGCAATCGGAGCAAAGAAAATTAGTTTGTGCAGGTTGTTTCATTGAGACCCATATTGTCGTTGGGGTTTAAATTGTTCTTTAAATTATACAATTTAAGCCGAAAAAAATACTTAGAGGCGAGGTTTTGATTGGTTGTCAACCTATTTTTTATTTTTTATTTTGTTATTTGAGTTTTGATTAATTATGAAAAAGATGGAAATTTGAAGCATTTATTTATCTAAAAAAAATAAATAAATGTGCAACTAATTTGTTTATATTCTTGTAAAAAATAAATAAAAGTTGCTAAATTTAGGCATTAACAAATAGAATAATAATATGCTAAAATTAGATATTAAGAGTAAAATAATACTATGCTAAAATTAGATATTTAGAAATAAAAATAATACTATGCTATAATTAGATATTAAGAAATTAAATAATACTATGCTAAAATTAGATATTGAGAAATAAAATAAAAAAATATAAAAAGTAGACAATCAATTGAAGTACATTATTCCATATGGAGGTAACCCTCCACAGACACACTCAAGAGAGTCGATACATATAACTAGTGTACACCATACAACCCTGCAACCAAATCAAAATAACACAAAACAAACAACAGCAGTGGTAACATTGGCTGCTTTGGAACTTAAAATTAGACGAAGAAATTAACAAGAGCAAGTCCAAGACCAAGATAAGAAAGCCACCCCTTAGCTACACGAGGGTCCGAAAATGAAGCCGGTGGCGGTGGAGGCGACGGTGGTGGCGGAGACGGAGGCGGTGGAGAAGGAGGCGGTGGAGGAGGCGAAGGTGGTGGTGGAGATGGCGGCGGGGGAGGCGAAGGCGGTGGAGGAGACGGCGGGGGTGGTGGAGGAGATGGCGGTGGAGGAGATGGCGGTGGAGGAGATGGTGGTGGTGGTGGAGGGGATGGCGGTGGTGGAGACGGGGGCGGCGGGGACGGTGGCGGAGGTGGAGAAGTGGCTAAGAGTTTTGGGAAGTGAAAGCCATACCAAGTGTTAGGAGGGAGGGAGTGATTGTAGGGGAGTGATAAGAATTGATCATTTGAGCTAGAAAGCTCAACATTCTCAGGAATCCAACCATCAAAGTCATCAGTTTGGAGATAAAAATAGGAGATTTCTTGAGCACATCCTCCATTAATATCAAACTTATCCACAGCACACTTCCCAAATCTCACAGAACCTCCATCATCTAGCCTCGGCTCATATATCTGAATCAAGATTGAAATGAAATCGATAAAAAAAACAGCATCTAATCAGCTCTCCAAACATGGAAAAAAATGCATTTCTATGGACAAACGACAGAGAAAGTGACTAAGAACAAGAAAAATTCCTCCTACGATTATAAACCCCAAAAGAAATTTGGGTTAAACTTTGAGTTCCAATAGAATAATGTGACCTGATTGCCATGAGAATCCCCAAAAACGACCCCGATTCGATCTCTGTTAACAGAAGGCGATGAACAGCTTGTTCTTACACTGACTCTGTAAGAGCAACTCCCGACCTTCTCCTGCAGAAGACCAAACAGAAAAAGGCATAAAACCCTCAGGTTTTGAGCTATACAGGAAGGAAATGAAAGCAGAAAAAAAACCCAGAACCTGGATTAAGCTGATGATCAAGGAGTCGGGAGCAGGCCGAGGAATGAAAATGGCGGATGGGGTTTCAGAGAGAAAGCAGATGGAGGCGAGAAGAAGAAGAGCGGCAAGAGAGGCGAAATTTCGCATATTTTGGAAGCTTCTCTTCTCGCTCTGGCCTCTGCGCTTCTGCCAGGTTAGGATGTGGGAGAGAGGGTAGCTGAGGAAAACATGTGTGGGTTTCTAGGTAGCTTCGAGTCCGCTTTATATTCACAAAAGCCAACCTTTTACCAATTAAAAATATATTAATATAATAGTATAAAAGACCCTTGTACTATTTAATAATTATAACAGATATCGTCTTGTGACGATTCCGTTAAAACCTGTCATGTGCATCACCTTGTAGCACTAAGGGTCGACACAAGACACTAAGGGTCGACACAAGTAATTTCATTGGGTCGACACAAATTATGAAAGGCTAAGCTTCTGTTTTGAACATGGGTCGACACAAAGCACTAAGGGTCGACACAAGACACTATGAATCGACACAAGTAATTTCATTGGGTCGACATAAATTATGAAAGGCTAAGCTTCTGTTTTGAACAGGGGTCGACACAAAGCACTAAGGGTCGACACAAGACACTATGGGTCGACACAAGTAATTTCATTGGGTCGACACAACCTGGCATGTGAGATGCACATGCCAGGTTTTGCACATGCCAGGTTTTAACGGAACCGTCACGGCACGATATCTGTTGCAATTATAAATAATACAATGATCTTTTTGACGAGTTTTAAACTACAAGGTGATGGCACAAGTACCTCCAAAGTATAAGGGGCTAATTGATATTTACCCTTTTATATTCTTATTTAAATATTTTTTTATTTTTTAAAAAAAAAGAGCATAAATGTTTTTATGAATAAACATCTAAAAACTCTTAAATTATTAGGAAATGGGTAAAAATAAATTTAAATTTTAAAATATATTAAAAAAACTCTGGCTGTAATCGACTATATCTATACACAGAAAGTCGCATGTAGGTCACATAAGGAGCTAACTTTCTAAATTTTAAAAGTTTATACGTTTTATTACAATTTTTTGAACGTGGGATGAATCTAAGTGTCTCCCCCGCGCCCCATTGAGATGCGAGGTGTCTACAGACATCAGCCTCTTACGTGTGGGTAGTTTCGAATTGTCACTCTACACGAACTTTTTTTCATGCTTATTTCAAAATTTTTAATTATGAAAGATTAAATTTTAAAAAGATATTAAATTTAAAAAAAAACCATTTTGAATGAATTATGTGAAAAGTATTTTGTATCAATGATTTTAAATACATATATTCTCTATTTCTAGTTAATTTGCAACAAATGCTTTATTCTTTGTATACCAGTCGGGTAAGCAAAAACAGACCAGACTCGTAATCTAGACTATAGTTAATTTTCGTGAAGATCTAATTTTATAAGAACTGACTCACTAAATCAGATGAACTTTTTTTCAAAAAGATCGACCCAACCCACCAGATCAGGTACCGGGTCCACTTAAGGTTCCGGGATGAAACAAGACCTGACCAAAATCGTCCCACCTCTACCTTACTTTTATGCGGCCGTATGTAATTGTAGCAAATTATCTAGAGTTTTCATTATTTTAATATACACATCTAAACTCTTCTTACCTTCCCAATTAACTATTGTCCACAATTTCTTTCTCGAAGAAGTTTATTATTTTTTTATTATATACTATTTTCAGCTAAAAGTATATAATAAAAATTATTTATTATTTTGGTGTGGAAATTTATTTTAACATGCCTCCTATACTCGAGCCTAAAAGCTATGTGTATGCCGGAAAATAGAACGTGAAATAATAGGGGTGGGCAATCCGAACCGGACCTTAAGGTCTGGCCCGAAACCTTAAGGTCCGGGCCTGGTACGGGTAGGGTAACAGGTAAAAATATAATTTTGGGTTCGGGTAAACGGGTAGGGAGTCCAGGTACTAGGTATTGTAAAAATACTTGATACCCGTGTCAGCCCAGCCCAACCCTCCAAGAATCAAGTTTACTATTTTTTCAATGATATTCTGTTTTTTTTTTATCAAAATCCAAAAATACCCGGATCTTATCCGGAATACTCGGATCCAGGTAAGCAACATTTCAGAAAGGTTTAAATTTTGGGTAGACCCAAAAATACCCGGATCCTACCCGGAATACCCATATCCGGGTATTTTTCCATTTTTTCGGATAGGTCTGGGTTTCAGGTACTGCTTCATACCCGATACCTGAACGAACCGGATATTTTTTTAAAAATATCCTCTCGTTATCCGTTTGCCCACCCTTACGAAATAATAATGAATATACATTTATAAATAATAAGCAATTATAAGAGTTAAAAAAAGTATATTAAATTTAATAAAAAATAAAAAATCGTGAAATTTGAAATATATTAAAAAAATCCTGACAGGAACCGCATCTCAACAATACCATCTGCCCGCTATAGACTTGTGACTCATGTGTCGCTATGTCACCATATATGCATACCACATCAACGTGAATCATGATTATTCTTTTTTTAAATTACTTTTCTTTTTTAAAATTTATCAATTTTTTTAAGCATATATTATTGGAACATATTAACACTATTAAAAGAAATATATTGCATAGTTTCATGAATTTTAAAAATTTACACTATTTATTAGAGGTGGGCGAATCAGACCCAACCCGACAATCCGATCTAATCCGATCGGATTGGATCAGATCGGATAAATCCGATTTTCGGATTGTTGTCGGATTTGGATTGTTATCGGATTGAAATTCGATAATATCCGAATCCGACAATCGGATTGAGATATTTTTAATAACCTCGATTCTGAACCCCGAGTCTCTGAATGTCTTCGATCGATATTCATCCGATCGATTCCGAGTCTCCGACCCTAACTCCATCGCCCAACACCGACGAACGCTCAGCTCAGCGTAGGCCTCCGAGTCTCCGACCCTGAACGAACTCCGAACGGCGACCCTAACCTCATCGCCGTGCTGCTCCGTCGATGTATAAATTTCTTTTTTTTTAATCTGAATGCGTGTATTTTTTTTTAATCTGTCAGATTTCTTGTTCAATCACTGCATACTTTTGTCGAATTTCAGTTTCCAGAACTCACAATCAACTTTTGCTAACGAAGTCTTGCTCTTGCACTGCATTGGATGGATTATCGGGGGAAGTTTTTTTTTGTCAATTTATCTGATCCGATCTGTCGGATTCGGATTCGGGTGTTTTGAGTTTTCAATGCTAATCGGATCAGATCCGATAATCCGATAAATTATCGGATTTACAGAAATCGGATCAGATCGGATCCGATCCGATCCGTGCCCACCCCTGTATTTATTGCTAAAAATAATAATTTATTAAAAATACATACATCATTAAATTTCTAAACCTTTTGAATGAAATCTTCTAACACTTCTCTTTGAATTTGAAAACTTAGTTTGAAAAACGATCTATTTGTACGTATTTGTATAATTTTATTAAAAATACAGATATTATTAAAAAACTCTCGTAATTTTGATATTTTTTGGACTTATTTGTCAAACCCTTTTGTAATTTTAAATAAAAATATTAGAAATTTTAATATTTTTTAATAATGTACATATTTTTAATAAATTATCGTTTTTACAAAATTATTTTATCATAATAGTATAAATATGTGATAAAAATTTTAGTCATCCACTTTGAAGTTACGCGTAGATGGTGACACCTACACGAGGGATCACAGGTCGATAACATGCAGGTGATGCCACTAAACACTTGAAAAATAATATATTTATTTCTAGAATGTTATTTATTTAAATTAGGGTTTTAAAATATATAGTGAATATTAAAATTCAAAAATATAATTCACAAAAGTTTGGGTAGGTGGGGTTGATTCCTGTGTAATTGCAAGGACAGAAATTTGTAATATGTGAATTATTGATCGAATTATTAGATGGGATGCTTCGCAAATTATTAATATCATACACCAAAAAATAAAATAAATTCATTTATATAAGCCAAGTTCATCTATAAATTTAATTCAATTTTAGCTATGCAAGGAGACTTTAACCAAATCAAAGGAATAAAATATATTTTTTGATCATTATTGTAACAATTAAGATATAAATACTTGCACTAGGAGTGGACATTGACTGGTCTGACCTTATTTTATCTTAAAATAAAATCAAAATTAGAACTAACAGTTTTGAATTTTTGAAATCGGCACCGGAACCAACGGTTCTGGATTTTTGAAACTGACACCGGAACTAACAGTTCTTGTTTCGTTCCAGTTTTAACACAATTTTATTTTATATATATATATAAATTAAAATACAATAATAAAATAAGTCAAATTTTAGTAATTGGACATGTTTATAATCAATTACAGACTCTATATCGAATTTTATTAGGGTTTAGGTCAAATTTTACTCGATTTTGTAACTTTTTTTATCTACGATCAGAATTCTGGTTTCAAAGATTTTACTCTTAAAAATCAGTATCGGCCCATAAATCATATTTTTTTAAAAATTAGAACCAATATCAGATTAAAAATAACGGTTCTGACATCAACCCAAAAATCACGGTCTTTTAACTTCCACTATTAAAAAATGAATCATAAGTTACGTGTTGTGACGTCAGATCACACTACGGTATTAGAAGGTAAACATAATATTTCTGTAATTGACTGTACTAAAATTAACGCAGTCTTAAAAATACTTGGTTTAAAAGACGATAACTATGAGACTAATCGACACCTAATAAATGAGCGGGATAAAAAAGTAACGATGATCCAAATGTCGATTAGTGTTACCTATGTAGCCAACTTATTAGTCTTACCTGTTCTGTCTGAATTTGCACACCCCGACCCCATATAAGATAAAAGCACATCCATCCCGATCACAACTCAAACAACCCAGTTCAGTCTAGTCAAATTAACATCACATTCAAAAACCCGAAAAATCGTTCAAGCTAGATGATTATGAAGGGAGAGAGAGAGAGAGAGGGGTAGAGAGAGCGAGGGAGAGAGAGAGACAAAGAGAGACAAAGAAAGACAAAGAGAGAGAGGGGGAGAGAGAGTAGGTGAGTTTAATTCACTTAACCCACAAATTTCGGTGGAGAGATAATGGGAATAGATGGCTCTAATCCACCTAAAACTTGGTGTATATAAATGGGAAGTCAATTCTAAAACAGCAAGAGAGAGAGAGAGAGAGAGAGGTCTTACTTTTTCAAATGCATGAAGAAGAAAACTCCAGCAGGTCCATGGGACTTAGCAAAAGGAGGCAGATGAAGGACCCACCTTCTATTCCATTTCTCTGGGAAACCAAGCCAGGCATTCCTAAACAAAACTGGACTCCTCATTCAATTTTGAAGATCAATCTGCAAACCCCAGAAATTTCTTTCTCAAACTCATCTTTCCAAGGCATCAGTGATGATGATGATGATGATGACGAGGAGGAGGAGGATGACATGCTCGGTTTCGACGATACCATTAGTTGTACAACAGATGAATCCTTTTCAACAGAACCTTCAAACCCGGAAAGTTTATCATCAAAAGCAATATTTGAAGCAAATATATCGGGAAGGTCGAGCAGATATCCGACCGCTTTCACAACAATTCGACCAGATTTACTGATAAGGAAGCCGCACACGCTTGCAGAGCTGATGATGATGAGCAGAAGGTTGAGTTGCAGAAGAAAAGCCATCCACATAAGAAAAAGTAATCAACCAATGGTATTTACTACCCTTGAGCTTATTTTTCAGCCATTGAACCACGAAGCAAGTCCAATTAACATATTCAATCCTTTAACTGAAATCAAAGATGAAACTAAATCTCTTACTCTTGCTTGATGCCCCTGCGACAGGAAATTCTAAAGAACAATTTTTTCGGATGCTTCATTCCCCGAAGATTGCATCAGAGGAGAATAACCGGTCAGAACTAAGAACTGGGTAGAAAGTCGGAATGCTTACATTTCTTTCTCCTCAAGCAACTTTATAGCATATTGTTCATCTGAAACATGAAGATTTAAGTTAAACAATCTATTTTGATGTCAAAAGCTAATTCGATACAGAAGAAATATATTCATCTGAAAAGCTTGAGCACTCAAGGGGATTTGCACGTCTCCACCACTCTTCTGATTCGTTCAATAACCAAAGGCACATCTTCTCGGTTAAGTGTGGTGAAACAAAACCTGAACCATCCAGGTTCAATGCAATGGCAAGCCGATCCAGGAGTGACATTGATTTTAGCCACATTTAGTAACTTATCCCACAAATCAAGCTCCCCTTTTTCGCTATATGACCGAATCAGTCCAGTCATATCAACCCAGCAGAATAAACCAGCTCCGCTCTTTGCACATTTGATTCCTAGTTGGCTCAGGCCTCTGATGAATAGTTGATGCATTTCCCGAGTTCTCTTTCTGCTCATTTCTAAGTAATCCTTGATAAATCTTTTATCAGAAAGCATAGAAATCAGAACTTGTTGTGTATGAGTCGAAATGGAGCAAAATCTTGTTAATTTTCTTGCAGCTGCTAAAATGTCTTCATTGCGTGAATAAATTGCCCCGACTCTAAAGCCGGGAAGAGAGAGATCTTTCGATAGGCCATAGACCAGATGAACTCTGTGCTTATCGGAATCTTCTGCATTGATGATTTCAGCCATACTTGCAAACTTGTCATCTCCATGAATTGAACCAGCAAATATTTCGTCACAAATGATATGAATGTTCTTTTCTTGGGCAAAGTCTAAGAGATTATAAAGAATCTCTCGAGGCAACACATTGCCAACAGGATTTGCAGGGTTGCAGATGAGAATTCCTCGAACTTTTATGCCGCGTTTTTTTGCCTGATTATATGCTTGCTCAAGAACAGTGATATTTAAAATGAAGTTGTCAGTACTGCGACAGTGGACAGGTATTATCTCCACTCCGGTTCTCCATCGTATATCCCTATCAAAACTGCAAATTGTGTCTCCAGTCAACATCATACAAGATTTCTAGAAATTATAAAGGGGCAATTTTCTTCAACTATAATAAAATCACAAAAAAAAAAACTCTGGTTTGACTGAATAAAGTAACAGAGCTTCACCCAGGGTAATAAGGCGTTGGAACTAGAAATGCATTCCCTTGATCTGCCAAGCAGAAGCTAAGTATCTCGAGTGCAGGGGTTGCACCAGATGTTAGCACCATTTGTGAGGGAACAAAGGTGACTGCTTGATCCATGACCTCAAACATGAAATCCGCCATAGCCTATACGATTCAAACAATGTTGGCAATAATATGATATTGATAGCAAGGGTATAAAGCGTTGTTAAATTTGTTTAAGTTTATCAATAAGCTTGTACTTCAACTTAAATAACAAAGTCACTATCTTAACAATGAGTTCAAGTTCAGATCATATCATAGCCTCGAAAAAACAATGCAATTACAGAATTATAAGGGTGGACAGACAGCTCAAACAAGTCACAATTTTCTATCTGATAATTATAGAAATCCTCAGCTAGTTCAAACCAAAACTATCACAGTATCATGTATCACATTTAATCAAAAAATTATATTTTCCAATCAGCACAACAGATGCTTCAACCTTTTAAAGATGATGTTAAGCAGAATCTCCACCTTGAAATGGACTCTTCGTGGTGATATTGAAACAGGGTCAGGAAAAGCTACAAATTTTAATGAAAACAGATAGAGCCATAAAGGACTTTCGAATCTTAATCTTTCCTCTGATCTTAGAGGCGAATTCTGGGTACCTTGTCTAATTCAACAAAACTCATCTTCATAAATTTCCTCACCAATCAAGATAAGTCCTTGTCTGCTAGTATTTACAACCAGAAAACAAAGACCCAAAAAAAATCATTTTTGAAGAATTTGAACCTTAAAACTTATAAATGTGATTACCTTCCAGACCAATGTTTTAATCTACTAAGAGTCTTCAAAGATTCCAATCATAGATAATAGTTGTTTCAGAGCTTCTTTAATCAAGATGCTCAGGTCGAGTTATCCAGTTCATTTTTGTACGAACCATATTACAACCCTCTAGATATCTGCCTCATTGACTGACTAACCATATAAATTTCTGCTGAATGGGACATGAGACATACAAGAAGAGATAAGCGGGATAAATGCAAAATGTTTATTTTCTCACCATTTTCATCTCCATCAATCCATCAAAGGGCTGGTACTTCAACATGTCTCTGATACTCAAATCCCCGCCATAGATTCCAGCGTCCCAACCGATCGTATTCTCCGACACCCATTTCTCCAGCAAATCGAAACACAGCTTAAACAATTAAAACAACAAAAATTAGGATAACCCCAGTTCAAAAACTTCAAGAACGGAACAAAAGAACTAGAAAAGCTACCCGGTTTTCCGCCAACCCGAGCTGAATTACACCATTCACATTCCTCAACCTGTCAAACGGGTCCTCCGAAACACGATCCAACCCAACATAGTAAGGCGAATCATTGGGTTTCGATATGAAACTAGCTCGGGAAGAAATCCGAACACGACCAACCGACCCCCTGCCAGACAAACTAGACCTGGACGAGGAGCGGGTGAGCTCCGGGAGATTGGACGAGGAATTAGAGGGCGACGGAGGATTCGAGGAAGGGGCGGGAGAGCGGTTCCGTTTGAGGTAGAGCTGGAGAAAGTAGAAGAGAGCGCAAGGAATGAGAGAGCCGAAGATAAGGCCTCCGCGGCCTTGAACGACGGCCTGGAGAGGAACGATTAGCCTCATTGCGGAACCTCCAGCGGGCCCTCCGGTTTCAGGTGATCGGAAATGGGGCGGCCAGAACCATCGGCTCGAAACCCTTCAGCGTCTGAGAGAGTGGAAGCGGGTCACTGGAAGGCTGGTATGGGGTGTCGTTTGATTTTGGATAGAGTTTTGTTGAAGAAAGGAATCTCCACAGCCAAGTGCGGAGGGAAGGAGAAGATGACGATACTTTTACTTTATTGCCCTCCATACCTATTTTCTAGAGGTGAGTTTTTAACCACCAATTTTATACTAAAATATAAATAAAATCAAAATTCACGGTTTTGAATTTTTAAAATCAAAATCAAAATCAACAATTTTAATATATTTATATTTTTATTAAACTCATTCAACTTTAAAAAATATAAGAATTTTCACAAATAAATAAATTTTCAACATTTTTCATTACCAAATTATTAATTTAAATATATTAACTAAATAAATTATCATCATTAAAACTAACAAAAAACACGATGACAGAGTATCTGTTGCCGTTATAATAAATTTAAATATGTTTATTGATGGCTATTAAAATATGAGGTATATGTTTCAACTGCACTCATAGTTCAAGATGCTTAATCCAACCTTATAGACAAAAATAATTCCTTATCCAAATTCATACTTTCAAATATAATACACAAAATAATCACACATGTTCATATCAAGTATACTTACAAATAAAAGTCTGTACGGACTTAGCTCAGGTGGTTCAAGGATGATAGATTTGGTACAAGCGTCACGGTTCGAGCCTGCTCCACCGCAGTTTGGGAGCTTAAATCCTTACAGTGGTTTGAGGTCGTTCCTTGCGGTGCCAGGTCATGGCCTCCCATCTCTGGGCCGCTGAGTCACCGTGATTCCCTCACAAACTCTGTCGGGCCGGGGGTGAAGGCCTTGGGGTTAGGGATTTCGTTTTTTTTTGTACAAGTATACTTACAAATAAAACCACAACTAAAATATGAGAATCTAGGGTTGTATTTAGAATGACTTCGCTTATGTTCGAGTTATGTACAAATTAACCGAAACCAATCTAATACTATTCAGTTATTGGCAGATTAGTTAATAATTTGATTTCATATTACAATTAACCGATTCAAATCCATTTTAAGTTGGTTCAGTCTTGTGTATTGAGTCAACCTGACCTAGACCTGGCATCCGAGCGAGCCAGCTCGCGGGCTCGCTCGGGCTCGCTCGGAACAGTACCGAGCGAGCCAGGCTCGGATCGGTACTGTTCCGATCCGAGCCTGGCTCGAGCTCGGAGGCGAGCCTGGCTCGAGCCCAAGGTCTGGGCTCGCGAGCTCGAGCCAGCTCGGAGGCTCGAATTGAGCTCGCGAGCCCGGATCGCATGCGGGCTCGTGAGGCTCGCGAGTTGCGAGCCTTCCTCCGCGTCGGCCGCCATCGTCGTCATCGCCAATAGCCATCGTCGTCTGCCGGCCGCCATCGTCGTCCCCCGGCAGCCATCGTCGTCCCTCGGCCGCCATCGTCGTCCCCGGCCGCCATCGTCGTCCCTCGGCCGCCAGAAGGAGAACGAGAAATCAAACCAAAATCAACGAAATCAAACGACAAATCGACACACTTACCGTCGTTGTCATCGCGCTGCTCGTCGCCGGCGTCGCACAGATCGTCGTCGTCCCTCCAGGTCCGCTGGTCGTCATCGATTCGCAGCAACGAATCGCCTTGCCGAGTCGCCGACCGTTCGTTCATTTCATCGTCGATTCGAGCTTTGCGATGAACGACAACGGTCGATTCGACCGTTGCCTGAACGATCGGCAACCGTCACACGACCGTTGTGCTTCGCGAGAGAGAGACGTTGTCTCTCTGCAGATCTTCGCGAGAGAGACAGAGACAACGTCTCTCTGCAGATTGCAGAGAGACGTTGTCTTGCAAGGCTTCAAACGGCCATCAGACCGTTGATAAAAGTTGATCAACGGTCTGATTTTTTCCCTATAAAAACTAAACCATTTCTTCAATATTCACTACTCAATTCTCTTTCAATCTTCTCTCAATCTTCTTTCAATTTTCTCATTATCATTCTCAATTTTCAATCTCTCATTATTTTTTGATTTGATCTTCACTCTTTCAAAAAAATTCAACAAAGTATGTTTACTCTTAATTTCGTTATTATTAGTATTTTAATGTATAAATTAATGTGTAATTATGAACTAACATTTTTTTGTGATATTCGTAGGACTCGTATTGTGGAGTTGATCGAGAAAATTCATACCACATACAAGTCTCCGTTGATCAATTGGTGTGCGGTATCAATTTACTTTATTTATTGTGCTAGTCCGTTATTTTTTAGCACGAATTCACAATGGATCCAAATTTGTATAACTTGGACACATTTTCATCCGATGATGATGTTGCGGAAATTGCCGCAACCAATCCCGCATTTTCAATCGGTCACTCATCTGCACAAGCATCCACGTCCGCACCTAAAGCTAAAAAAAGTAAAACATCGACTGTATGGAAACATTTCGACGTTAAAGAACTAAATGTTGGTGGAAAAATAGAATATAGAGCACAATGTAAATATTGTAGTAAGGATTATGCCTATGAATCTACAACTAGCACAATTGGTAGGCACTATAGAAAATGTCATTTAAACGAGCAAACGAGAGATAGTAAACAAATGCAATTAAGTGCTAGTGGTAGTGGTACATTCATATATTCACATGAGAGGTTGAGGGAAGGAGTAGCAAAATACGTATCACAATCCGAGATACCTTTATCGATGTTTGATAGTGAGTTGTTTGAAAATTTTGTGAAAGAATATATTAATCCAAGTTTTAGACGAGTCCCACGAAGTACAATAAGAAACGACATTTTGAAAATTTATAATAATATGAAAAATGAATTAATAGCTTTTTTTTCACACTCTCATAACATGTGTGTTTGCATTACGTCCGATTTATGGAGTGCACCCAATGCACTCGGATATATTGTAGTAACTTCGCATTTTATTGATGAATCATGGCAATTAAATAAAAGAATATTAGGATTTCGTAGTTGTGAATATCCGCATACTGGCATGACTATTTATAGATATATTGTAGCAATTTTGCATGAATATTCTATTAAACATAGACTTTTTAGTGTTACTTTAGATAACGCTTCTGCTAACGATGCTTGCATTTCTCAATTTAAAAGACTTTTTCAATTCGATAGTGCTCAAACTTCTCTTTTTCATATGCGGTGTGTTTGTCATATTTTAAATTTAATTGTTAAAGATGGCATGTCATTTATTTCGCCTCATATCGAATCAATTAGAGCTGCAATTTCTTATATATCGTCGTCTAACACACGACAACAAGAATATAAAGAATTTTGTAAAGTTGCTAATCTTAAACCAAAAAAATTAAAGACCGATGTAGCTACTAGGTGGAATTCAACTTATTTAATGTTGCAACATGCTAAGCCATATTGGTTTGTTATTTGTGCTTATATTAATGAAAAAAATGAATCTACTATTCTAGATAATAGTAGTTGTGAAATTGCTAATTTATTTTGTGATTTTCTTCAACCATTTTATGAAGCTACAAATGAATGTTCGGGAATTTATTATTCCACTACGCATCTTGTTCTCCCGATTTTTGTAAAACTAACGAGTACATTTGTAGCGCATAAAGAAATTAGAGAATTTTCTGAAATTGTTGATAAAATGGAAAAAAAATTTAAAAAATATTGGCTTGACGTACCTTATATATTTTTATTTGCGTGCGTAATGCATCCGAGATATAAAATAAAAGGAGTTAGTTTAATGCTTGATAAAATTTCTAGAAATTTAGATATTACTCATGTAATTAATGGTAGTCAATTAAAAAGTGAACTTTATAGTTTGTATAATACTTATGAACTTAAATATTCTAGTTTTAATTATCCTTCGCATGCTCATCATAGTTATAGTGGTGGTCACAATGTTGGGCATCAAAAAGATTTTATGCATGACATAGATAATGAAATAGATAGCGATGTTCATTCTTATAGCTCACAAAAGAATGAACTCGATATTTATTTAGAAACCCGTTATCCAATTTCTCGCGATGAGAAATTTGATATTTTGGGTTGGTGGAGAAACAACTCCATCATATTTCCTACTCTTTCTAAATTGGCACGTGATCTACTAACACCTCCGGTCTCGACTGTAGCATCGGAGTCTGCTTTTAGTGCAGGTGGACGTGTGTACGATGATCGACGAGGGAGTCTGGCACCGGATCTCGTGGAGGCACTCATCTGCATGAAGGATTGGAACGACGCCGTCACAAGAGATCAACAACGCGAAGATACCATTGCTCAAGAATTCCAAAGTTTGGACGTCGACGACGACTAGATTTTCATTCATATATGAAATTGTAATTTGATTTTATATTTTGACTACGAAGTTGTATTTTTTTTTGACATTTTGCACATGATTGACAATTAGATAGGTGTCAACCTAGTTGGGATGTATCTAATATGTAGTGATGCAAATGTCAAACTTACAATGAAATAAAATTTTCAATTACATGTCATTTTATACGTTAATAATAAACGTTTATTATAAGATATTATTGAAAATTATGTAAAAAATTAAACTCGGCTCGTTAGGCTCGGCTCGTTTAAGCTCGGCTGGCTCGGCAGGCTCGCTCGGGCTCGGCTCGTTTGGCTCGAGGCTCGCGAGCCGGCTCGAGCCAATTTTTTTTAAAAAAAGCTCGACAGGCTCGGCTCGTTTAGGCTCGACAGGCTCGACAGGCTCGGCTCGTTTGGCTCGCCAGGCTCGACGAGCCCGGACTTTTCCGGCTCGGCTCGCTCGTTTAGGCTCGTTTGTCAGCTCTAACCTGACCCAGTTGCCAGCTCTACTTGCAAAATTTTAGAGTTTTTAATTTGAATTTTAATTTACATGACATGAATAATTAAATAATATAGCTCGAATACTATAATTGATCTTATGCTTCAAACTAGGAGCCTTATATTGATCACATTTCGTCAAATTTGTCGATCTTTATCGTACGAAAATCTCTCATGTAGTTTCTTTACTTGTTAAAATTCTCTCTCACCTACTTCGTGAGACATAAGAGTCTTACGATAAAAAAATCCTGAATCAGACTATAGAATCGTATTAGAATCGATACATTTCTTTCCGTTTTGGTGGCCTCTTAACCTCTATCGGTTTCTAAATAGATTTAGACGGTTTGTTTCAAATTTTAATCATATTTAATTAAATTACTTGTTTCAATTTAAATATTTTGTGATCAGTTTTTCAAATTTAATTAATTTTTATTAAAAAAATTTAAAATATTAATGGCTTCTAATGGCTATACACGTCACTATATCTAATAAGAAGGTTACTTAAATTATCCTTCCAAAACGTTAAATCGACCTAGATCGTTTTTTTCTAACAGTTCTATACATCATCGCATACAATAAGAATGTTACTAAAAAATTTCCTTCTAAAACGCTAGATCAACCTGGACCACGAACTAGGGGTGGGTGAAATTGGGCCGGAATTGTCAACCAGACCGAAATTACAGGTTTTAATCCGGTCTTAGTTCTAATTTTTAAAAAAAACTGTGATTTATAGATCGGTGTTAGCTTTTATGAGTAAAAACTCGTGAAACCGGAACCAGAACTTTAGGTTTAAAAAGTTCTAAAATCGAGTAAAATTTGATATAAATCTTAAAATTAATTATAAACTTGCTAAATTACTTAAAACCCGACCTAAATATAGTAAAAATATATATTTTATTGTTATATTTTAATTTTTTTTAAAATATAAAATAAAATTGGGTCATACTTAGAACCGAAATTGTTAGTCCTGATGCTGGTTTCAAAAATTTGAAACCATAAGTTTTGTTCCGATTTTATTTAGGAAAAATCTGGCTCGTGCCGACACCCTCAAGAACACCACATTTTTCCTCTACAATATTGCATATTAATTTTCTTTATAGTATATAATAAAAATATATATTTTTTAAATTAAATTGGCACGAACTTTATTTTTTAAACAAAAGTAAATTCATAATATTAAATGAACATAGACTTTAAAAATTAGAACTTACTATAATTAAAAAAAAAAGGAAAATGGTTGTAGAAAGTACATTGCACGCTCTTGCATGAGAGTGGAGTTACTCCAAAAGTCCAGACATTCCGCATGCGCGTGTCATATACGCGTCGCTTCCATTCGTAGTGGGCCCACCCCCTTCAAGCCCCTCGCACTACATTCGTGTTTCTAAGTGGTGGGTCCCAGTTTTTTACCTCCTTGGGTCCCATAGTGCCGTTCAAATCAATCAGAGCCGTACGATTGGAACACTATTTTCAAACATCTTAACGCAATTGGCTCCGTTGATTAAGAAAAGAAAGATGATTTTGAGAGATTCAAATTGCTATTTTTATTTTCTCCCTTTTTTGCTAAAATATAATTGCATATATTATGATATATCTTTTAGTGTTAAAACTTTAAAAAATCCTAAATTTTGAATTAATAGTCTAAAACGATCCTAGTTTTTTAAAAAACTATTTTTGGCTCGTTCGGACGTCTGATATGGATGTATTCATTCTCTTTCGAACGTCCGATACAGATGTACTGACTCCCCTTCAAACATCTGAATTTCCCTAAAATCCTTTTTTTTTTCCGTTGTTGTTACCCAATATCATCTCCATATAGCTAAAAAAAATCAAACAGTCTAATATCATCGGTCATCCGCTAATCCCAAAGTCCAATATCATCAGACGTCTGAAAGAGGTCGGTGCGTCTCTATCGGACGTTCAAAAGAGTGTGAATGCACCCGAATAGCTCGAAAAAGGCTTTTTACAAATCGGTGCCTGATTTAGGCTATTAATCCAAATATCATGCTTTTTTTTTGGGTTTTAATCCGATCTTTTAATAAATTAAGAAAATTGATATAATTCAATTTTCCACTCTTACAAATTTTCATGAAAATTCTCATAGTTTCAATTGTATTTTTCATTAGTCATCAAATTTATTACCATCTTTACATTTATAAAGAAAATTAAAGAAATGATAACGGTTTATTTGAGAATTAAATAAATATGAATGATACTTAGATTTACTTATTAATTAATTTTTTATTTTATTTTAGAAGTTAGCATGAGGTAGAGCCGAAGAGATGTTAAAGAAGCCCGTCAAACGAGTCAGAGCGTACAAAAGTTAAGTTCGTCAAGCTTGTTGAGTTTTTTGAGTCATGCCAACTGTGCAGGCATAGTCGAAATTGGAAAGCTTTTTCAAATAAAATATTGCCTAGACGTAATGTAACATCGATAATAAATACAAATATTTGAGATGTAGAGTTTCTAAAGGATCAATGAAATTTCAAATTGGATTAAAACAAAAAAATGCTTGTGTTTTTTATAAATATGCAGAAAAAACATGAGTTTTAAAAAGATAAAAAAAATTTGTGTAACGTTCAAATGAGGGTGACATCGTCTGGTACAGACGTCCAAATGAGAGTGACATCGTCCGGTACAGACGTCTGAAGGAGAGTGACAGCGTCCGATCGATTTTATTTTTTTAAATTTTTTTTTATTTAATTTGACCAGATAAACGTTGTTAGAATGACATGAAATTTGGAGCACATATGTTATTATTTAATTTGGCTAGACAATTGTAATTACGATATATTTTCATAAAATTATTGAAAATACACGAAACATTGTAAAATATTGTCTTATATGCGAGAAAAAATTCAAAAATTTTTATTGACGTACATATTTTTAACTGAATTTTTTATTGTTTGTATTTAAAAATATATAATAAATCGTAAAAATATCAAAAAAATTTGAAACTTTACAAATTAGTCTATCATTTTTGTTGTAAATGAGTAGTCAAATTACAAGTTATTTTAATAATATTTATCTAACAAACTTAAATTTTAAAAAAATTAAAAAATCGTCAAATACAAGCCTTGTCAGCACAAGGATATAACACATTCAATTGTGTCATTGCTCTACTTAACCGCCAATAATTTTTCAAATCGTCAAAATATATGTAACGAAAGTATATATATTTGACAAATACATTTTTCAAATCAGTGCCTTCTGCCCTCCGACAAATATAGTGATATTAGAATGTGGATTGAATAACATATCTGTTACGGACCTAAGACCCGTTAGATCTAGTTATCTATTGTTATTTTTTATTTTCTAGTTATTTCATTAATTGTTATTTTAGTTAAGTTATAAGATCAATTTAATCTTTTTATATCTAATTAGGTCAGAGGATAATTTGATATTTTTTATATTTAATTAGATTAAAAATTAGGTCAAGAATTAAGTCAAATGTTAAGTCAAAGATTAGATCAATAAAATCTATTTAAAGGACATTAACCCTTAGAGTTTCGAGAAGCTATCAATCAAGTATCTTTTAATTATTTCTTCTTCTTCTCTCTAACTTTATCTCTCTATGGCCGGAAGATGGATAGTTATCTGATCTCAGGGTAAACTCTCTGAGTCCGATCCTAACAATATCTATACCCAGTTCTAATCAATTTTTGTTCAACGAAATGGAAAGAGTAACGAAAACAAAATGAGATCATCTAGGCAACGAGGGTAAAAAAAAACCCTCTTCAAATTCCTCCTCGGCCAACACCCGAGAAGGTAGGTAATCTATCGAAACTTGCATTTCCAAATATGGCCTAGACGAGATGATCTATCGAACACAGATCATCCGTCAATGCACTAAAAATTGTACATCTTTAAGCTTCCAAAATCAAATAAAATTAGGGTTCGATGTTCATTTCATCACAAAGACAGGTTAAATCAGGAACTACTCCACCATCACAATACCTAAGAACTCCATCTCCAACAAGACCAGTCAACAAATGGACAGGCTCTTTTGCTCCTCCATGTTCTAGAAATTTTCTCCTTAAAGCACTTCCGGTCGATAATGAAAGCGGGTCCTCTTTGCATACCTTATCCCATATTGTTGCCGCGAAACATTTGGCGTATAGGTAGCTATAGTAGCCTACAATTACAAAATAAAACAATCAGGATTTTTCGGCCAAACAAAGAAGTTTGTTGATGTTCATATAGACCGAACTTTCGAAGGAAGAATGAATATAGTATCTGTTATCAGATTCCAAAGAAGAATTTAGCTCTGATACCAAATTGTTAAGATCTTCGTCAAAGATTTTATCCCTTGAACGAATAACCACAACTTTTTCTTTTATTAGACGAGCAATTTAGAGAAATAGAAAGAAATAAAATTAATTAAAAAAAGGAAAGACTTAATTTTTCTTATAAAGGAATCCTAAGGACTTAGGTCCGTAATAATATCAAACAAAGGGAGAAGAGCCCGACTTAGTTTTTTTTTTAAAGATTTTTCTGAGTGTGTTTGCATGGAAACCTTCATCAGGCTTTGAAGCGTTTAGATGCTCAAAATATGCTCATAACAAGTGTTTGAACGTCAGAATTGTAGAAGTAGGTTTAATTTGCGCTTACCTGCACCGTAATTCAACAGGTGATTAAACCGAATCTGCCAATGGGTGCCCTCCACGTGCTTCCAACTGGTGTGATTTCTTTTCAAATCAGCAACAATGGAACTCGTATTCATCGGTGTGGTAGGCTGTTCCCCAAAAAGGGTTTGGTCAATCAAAGCATAGAAAATCTGATTCATCACAAAATATAAGAAGAAACCGTCAGTAAACACGGAAATCTTAAACCATCAGTCTATCAATGTCGAAAATCTGTACACAAAAAATGAAAACAGTAATAAACTTAGGTCAAATGTTTAGATTTAAAATCAATGTCTCAGGCTTAATCAATGAATACAGAAGAAGAAAAAAACTGATCTAGTCCAAAAAATTTACCTGGCGTTGGAGTTCAGTGGCTGCAAACATTTTTTTAGCTCCCTGCATAGACTTGACCAATTTTTCAGGAATTATTTCACCAGTAGAATAATGTCGGGCAAATGTCTTCAAAACTCGATAATCCCATGCATAGTACCTACATGTATTATCAAGATCAGCATCAACAATGTAGTTCTCCATTGAGACTTAATTTCTCTGCTTTTTCCCTTATCTTTGCACATCTCTCGCTTTTGCCTTTTTGTATTATAAAAACAGTTTAGCTCTACTGAACTGTTTTCATATAATCCCATGTATGGTACTTGAGAATAGTAATTGAATTGAATTGTTGGCCGTTGTTTGGGATTCCCTCATTATATAGAACTTAAATATTTACACATCATAGAAAGTATTACCGAAATTACACCTATCTAAATATAGAACGTACTATGTACAATTATGGAAATAAGAATAACTCCTATAATTGTCATCCACCCTCAAATTGATGCTGGTTATCAAAAACAACAATTTGTCTATAAAAATTAGTGATGCTTTTTCGTCCTGACCTTGGTGAAAATTTTGAGCTATCTGCATTTCTGTTGAAATATGAGGAAGGACTATAATTTTATCGTCAAAAGCACGACGAATATAATGACAATCTACTACTATATGCTTGGTGGATTCATGAAAAATCAGATTAATAATAATTTTGATAGCACTAGTATTGTCAGCATGAAGTAAAGCAGGAGTCAAACATTATCCAACATAAAAATATCTTGTAACAAAGTCAGTACAAATTCTGGTTTCTTCTTTTAAAAAAATTAGATTTAAGAAATAATTAATGAAAAGAAAAACATTATCCNCATGAAAGACAAGATTACAAAACACGACATAAGATAGTACAACTAGCACATGGCCTTTGCATGTGCATCGATGACAATTAGCAGAATACAAAAAACATACTTAGAAGTAGGAATCTATCACATTATAACAATACTATTCAAATAATTGATAAGTCGAGTGTTTTCAAATAGAAAATAATAAAAAATTCCAAGAAATAGCAAAAGAGAAAGAGGAGAGAAGTCAAATGAGACAACGAAAGAGAGGGAGAAAAAGATAATTCAGCATTGAAAATTTTCAAAGGAGGCCAAGGGAAAAGAAATGAGGCTTGATAAAGAGAAAGCACGGTGATTGCATGTCTATAGAAAGAATAACTATTATTTTATTTCTTTAACTTACTCGAAAAGATTTGAAGGCGTTTCTGCTAAATCAAGTACCACTCTTGTTCCCGAAAAATGTTGGTTCTCCTGAAGAATATAATCTGTCAAATTCCAAGCAAGGCAGTAATAGCTTGTATGCACAAAAAGAAGTAAAAAACTGAATACCGTTCTAGAAAGTAACGAATGAAGTGCGTGTCCAAATTCATGAAAAAGGGTTTCTACTTCCCAATGATTAAGCCTCACATCAGATAAGTTCTGCAAACCTGAAAAATTACAAACAAGGGCGACAACCTGCAAGTGATCGCGATTAAGTCACCTCACTGTTTCCACGTGGATATCAATTTTTCAACACATATGCTTATAGATGGAATTTACGGCAAATATAATTAAGCACACCATTCTATGGACTTATGTTAGCGAGGTATCATTTGTAAGTCCTCAAAAGAAGTATCAAGTATCGTTTGCTTCGATTCATGATTTTTGTGGTATACTATTCTTGTTGTACTTCATGATTACACAAGTTTCATTTCTTTTACCAAAAAAGTAAACGAACATATGAAACAGCATGAAATATCATGTTTGAACACGAGTCATTTTAATAACTGAATCAAAACATTTGAACAAAGTGAATTTCATGACATCTTCATGATGCCAATACATAAGATATAGAACAGCAGGTCAAGGACAATGGGGAACTGTACCATTATTATAGTTTAGCAATTATCATAGTTATCCAAATGATGAGTTCTTAAACTACCAAATCTTTGTTAGTGGAAAGATATATGTTCATGAAACGTTTTCCCATTGTTATTTACAATCTTCGACAAGAACCAAAATAGTGTAGATCTAGCAATACAATCCTATACAACTTCTAGATTTATGAACAGTTGAACAATTTTATTTTAACAAGCTCCTAAGGAAACAAAATTTGACAAGGTAGAAGAAATAGATATAACTCATGAACTTGATCTATAATCAAGAACAAATTTTATTACTTACAGGAAGTTGATATTCCAATTCAGAAATCTTCCTGCCTCCTTTAATTGTAAAATGTGCGCAACCAGGATATTTACCTTTTCTTGAGTACAAATCCAAATATAGATATCCCAACTCCCCCTGAAACAGAAAAATAATAGATGCCTTAAGGACCAATGGATATTAAATAACATTAAAACAAGCAAAAGAAAAGATTCAATCAATCTCAGCTGAATGCTTTTTTTTTGTAAAACTTCAGAGGCATTAAAGCTCACATCCAATTTTATAGGCACACTAACCATCTGTTAAGAACCATTACTGTTGGAAAGAAGATGCATACAATGGATATCTTCCTCTGGGGTCATGGATTCAATGAAAATAGGATTGTTACTCTAAATGTTGCTACTCTGGGGTCATAGATCAACCAAAGTAAATCATAATTAGTTTCTCATACGAATATAGGTCGTGGAGTGATATAGGTTGGGATGAAAAATATGTACGTGGGAGGAAAAGATGCTTGTTTCGGGCACTCACGTTCTGCTAAACTACTTATATGAAAAAGGAGGTATTACTTTTAACAATTAATAGAGCTCTTGCATTTATATTTAAAATTTATGATTGGAATTCGATGCGAGATGGTAAGGAGGATAGTATTTTTTACTGGATAAACATTTTGGTGTGGACGTACAGGAAGGCCTTTTGTTAGTGTCGTTTCAAATTTCAACTCAACAAGAAAAATCTAATCTTAGTAGTGTCGTTTCAAATTTACATAACATGGTTTAAGCAAAATATAAGATTGGATAATGATTTGTATCCTGCTTTAAGCAGGATCCGCTACGAGTTGCTAAAAGCAGTTCTTATCATCCTATTTTCTGAAAGAAGGAATCATCCTTGAGTTCCCAACTTTGTGCCCCTTCTTGTAATCACCTTAGCGAATTCTATTAAAAAAATGTGCCCATCTCTATGGGGGAAGCTGTACCTTATAAAGAAAAGAAGTGCATATAATTTGTCGTTATTTGTTCCAAATTTCTTAGGTACAAGGACCATGAGACGAGTTTTCTTTTTTTTTTTTGGCTGTTGTCATGGGTAACGTTATCATCTTATAGCATGGATTTACCAAATGGATTTACCAAAACATGATATAACTTCCAAACTTAAAAAAATTAAAATTACACAGGCCATATTATATATCTTCTACCATTTTAATACCTCATTAGGATGATGAAGAGACAATTTAAGCACATTTGGGTGCCATGATTCACCTGGTGCAAATTGGATTGTACGAAATGTAGCACCAAATAATGACTCCACTATAATTCTCAAACCCTCGAGACACTGTGACAAAGCGAAGTACGATGATACAACCTGGAAAGGCCGAAAAATAGAAAACGGATCAGCAGCCAAAGAGTCTATACAAGTAGAAGGGAAACAGTAATATAAAAATTCAACAAATTAAGGTGTGATACAAAGAAAATAAAATCGCTTAACTGAGGAATCCAAATCATATGAGGAAGACTTCATTATTGCTGTATAATAGGCTTCATCCCATGGCTCTAGATCTTCACTCTTACTGCCTCGTTTCTTCAACTTGAATTTCCTAATTTTCGTGAACTCCTACATAGACAGCACTTCTCGATAAAGAATAAAGCAACATAAATATTCAAATGTGATAAAATACTCGTCTCATAAAATATCTTAGCAAACAATATATACCTCGTCTGCCTTGGGCCTGATCATCTTGCTCATCTCTTGTAAAAAGTTCAGCACTACAGCTGGTGACGAGGCCATGTTAGGCTTGACCGCAAACTCAGCATAAGATCTGTACCCTAAAACCTGCATTAATAAGAAACAGGCTACAAATTGCAACAAAGTAACACTTTCTCAGCAGCTCCTTACATTCCAGTTCAAACCTACCGAACCATCTCCTTCATAAGAACCGTTAAAACATAGAAGTCTTTGACAATGACACCACCCAAAAGAGGCCCATGCTCGACATATCATCTAAGTGAACTTTGCTCCATGTTTTGGAGTTTGGACAATAAATATTCCTCATAATTACCATTTAGTCATAACTAACAAAGTTGGGATCATGTGTTAAGAAAGATAGTCAATACAAATATTGGAGAAAGATAAGTGATGTAGTTGTTGAACCCACAAAAAAGAATAAATGTATTTGGGAAGCAGTATAGAAAGAAGAAGGGTAAAGAAAGTCGAACTTCTAATCCTGCAGGCCTTCCAATCTTTGGTATGAAAATATATTTCAATAGATTTCATACAGGGACTTCCAAATTCAAACGATTTTGAAGTTGTTCTCTTGGTGGTGGATCAGTTAACTACATTTGTTGACATTATGGCTCTCAAACGTCCATCTACAGCTAGACCAGTGGCTGAAACGTTTTGCAAGGAAGTAGTTCGCTTTCATGCAATGCCTAATATCGTTAGCAATAGGGATTGGATATTTGTAATGGTTTCTTGATCGAATTTTTTCAACTTCCAAACTAAACTTTAGATGACTAGAGCTTATTACCCTGAAACAGATGGACACTATTGTTTTGATGATTGGTCTTGACGTGGTAGCCATTGAGAAATTCTTCGATCCTACAAGCACTATATTATTCGCTTTGGATTGAATCCTATATGACTTTGTTATTGGGTTGTGTTATGCTGGCTTGGGAAGAGAACTCATCTCCCCAACTGCCCAACAATGTGAGATTTGACAACCCACACTACCGATGGACAAGTCGTTGCAATCCTCCCTTCTTAAGATTTTGATGTCCTTGTCGGTGACAACCGTACTAGCACAATATCGCATACTTAAATCCGAATCATGCAAGGTTTTATCTTTAGGCCAAGCCTAAAATGTGTTATACAATGGTTAATTCAACAATTTCAAACCTCATGGATGATGCATTATAAATTAAGAGTTTAATTAATATTATTAGATTATATTTGAGGGTATTTAAGGTATTAGAATTAGTTTACTTTTTCTTATAAATAAATGCTATTAGAGTTATATTACCTATCTTTCAATATTGACAACAAATATGAATCCCTCTCTTAGAGAGCGTGTCATTTTCGAGCTCTCGCTAGTGGTTGCCGGAACGACATTCTAACCAAACCATGGTGTATTTTGTCTTTTATTTTTTGTTATTATTCTTTTCTACGATGAAAGCTTTCGCTTTGCAACAATAAAATACAGATTACTGATATCACAATGGTATCAACAATTTCATATTACATGAGAAAGAGGCAAAACTTAATAACCTGAGCTAGTTCATGGCGAGTAGATATAAGCTTATCAAGAACTTCAAGATTACTAAGAGGAGAAGAATTTCCCTTGACATAAGCCATTTTCCTAACCTGGAAGGATGAACAAGGTCAAAAACAATAGAATATTGAAAACATATAAAAAGATGTCCAGGCATCACATGAAAATTTGTAAGAGCACATGAATACTTTTCGTTCAAACCATATTGAGATTATTAAATGAATGGAATGAATAAATAAATATGAANTCTATCAAACTAAGAAATTTATGGAAAATATAAGAGAGAATCTGTATTAGCCACAGGATGACTTACTCACTGCAAATCTGAGATATATGCAGATTTAATTGATTTACTCGATCTAACTTCCCTGCAGTCCATATCAGCTATTACTTTTCAATAGGAAAACAAGCCTACGCAGCACCAAAAGCAAGAATAAGTACCTGAAGAGAGATGGATTCCACCTCTTTCAAAATCTACTCTTAAAGAATGAGCTGCCCTCTGAGCTTCATCAGAAAGCAGATGGCCCTCTAGTTCCGCTTTTTTGACATGATTGTACAGAATATTGTTTGTGTTGAGATGCTGTTAGCCATTGAAAAATAAACATACACATTTTCTTTTACTATAAATTAAAATGTATTTGATAAGGTGAAGCATTTTAATGAAGTGGAGTGGGATCGAGACTGAGATACAAAGATTTTGGAACATTCTTATTTATTTTAGTGTTTTTGTAATCGAAAAAATGTTAAGCATGAGATATAGGCTTTGAAAGCTGAAATGTTGTTTTAAAGCTTTTCTTGGTTGGGTTAATGTTGAATAGTGATCAGGGGTAGTTTTAGAAATAACATAATGTGAGGTAAGAAGCTTGTTAGGGAATGATTTGTGTGTGTGTGGAGAGAAAATGCATAGGAGGGTGGGGAAGAGATGACCATTGAATATTTTCAACAGAGCAATACTCTCAAGGGAGTCTTTTTTACAAATGTGTAACTCATGACCGGATTTCAGGTTGATGTTTCTTTGGATTTGTAGCTTTTCTATTTCTGTGTTGTTCATTGTTTTTAGTTGATTTATTGCTTTGGAGTATTTTGATCATCAGTAGAGTTGAAGTACCATCCTTGCATAGATTCTTAGATTTGACTAAGGTCTTTTTCACAATACCCTGATCGGGTTTCTTAAAGAAAATAGGGATCACCAAAAAAAGAACATAATGAATGTTTATACCATAAAAAAAGAAATTGATGCAAAAAAATGATGATTAAAATGGTTTGAAGAATAAACATAAGGTCATTAGACTTGAAAAAATAAAAAAGAATAAAAAGGCATTGGCAACAGTTTTCTATTCGGCTTACATGTAAATATTCATTAATTCTCATTGATGCCTTGTTTGCCTCATCTACAAACTCCCTGGTATACAAGATAGAGAAGTTACATAAATGAACTATCATTGTTGATGCCAGGACTATTGTGCAGTTTAGTTTACAAATACTAGGTAAATAGACAAATGGAAAACATACCTGTCTGGATGAGTATGTCTGCAAAGTTCAGCTGAATCAGCCACAGAACAGACCTTAAAATTCAGCAGCACAATTAGTCCAGAACAAAGCCGAATATGAGGTAAATAGCAGAAAATTACAAACTAATCTGATGACATACAATTTCAGATATTTCATCCATAGTGTGGATAATTTCAGATGGAGAACAGGAGTTAGAGATGAAGGAAAGAAGCTCTCCTGACCTGAAAAGTTAAAGAAAATCACATATCTAAATGCACACAAAGAAACACACATATATAGCTAAAAATAGAAAAAAGGGAGAAACTTTGAGGTAATTTCTTTAGTTTCATGTTCTTTTATAAGAAAAACTTGCTGAAAAATGTAAAGACTCATATGTTGCAAAAAGTAAGCATCCTCACAACTAAAAAAATAATTATTTTACTGTGCTATGAGGCAAATATTACAAAACTACTGCATAAAATAGAGTTATAAAAGTCTCATAGCGGATTACTATAATACTATGCCGAAATTATCCCCAAACAACATGATTGAAAGCAATAATTTCAGAGATTGATAACAATAACGCCAAATTAACTCTTAGCAACCAAAGCTTAACGTTGCTATTGTTTTCTAATTCAGCTAAACGCAGCTTGTGATTTGTGGTCAAATTCCAAAGATGTAGCCACGAGCGTGAGGAACTAAAAGAGTATTAAAACTTCAAACATCCAATTTACCATTTCCAACCATGTCTATGTAGCACTGGCATTACAACACTAATACTAGCTTCAAGCCCCAAACGACTCCTGCAAGCATATAATATAAGCTTCACTAACGGATAAATTTACCTTTCAATGGCTTCATCGACGAAACGTCGAAACCCTTTGGGAGTCTTCAAATGGCCGATGCCATATAAACCGGAGGCAGCTCCGTTTTGAGGATCGACGGCCGACAAGTGGATTCGGCGAGCTCTGACTGCGTAGCAATCCCCAAGAATCGGTCCGAGGACGAGTCTCTGGCCGGTTCGTCGGACCATTCTCGCCGTCGGTTTGAGCTTCCGCGGCCGCGACAGTGACCCGATGGGATGGAGTCGCAGGTGAAACGCTCTGTTGCCGGCCTATTTATTTCATTACAATTCTCTCAAAATATTTTGATTAATTAAACGAAGCCAACCCATTTAGTTTTCGATTTGGGGTTTGAAACTAGAAACCGACTCAATTTTTCAACCCGACCCGAAGGATTTCAATTTCGTTTGCATTGATTGCAGTTTTTTCTATTTTTTTAAGTAATAATACTTTAATTAAAATTATGAAAATAACATGTATTTTTTATTTTAATTTAATAGCAATTAAGATGATTAATGGGTGGGCTCGCTCAACCCAAGCAGTATTGGCACGCCGAGCCAAGCTTGCAGTTCCAGGTAGAAGTGTCATTCGAGCCAGCTCGAGCGAGCCGAATCTGAATTTGTTCGGCTCGTCGAGCCTGCCGAGCCGAGCCGAGTCTGTAGAGCCTATTTGAGCCGAGCCCGAGTCGAGCCAGTCGAGCCTACACGATCTGAGCTAAACGAGTCAAATATTTTTCAATACATATAACTTGTACATAGTTTTGAAGGAGGTGTGAATTGCTCAACTAATTGAACCAACTTTTTTATGACATTTTATAATTGTTGTAAATTATTATGATTATATTTATTAGTAATTATATAATATTGACAACAAAATAATATTTTTATGTATAATTTAATTAGTTAGGCTTGATACGTCACTCGGTAAGCTCATTAGCTCAGCTCGTTAAGCTCACATCGTTTGTCATCTTCAATGTTAATTATCAGGTTAAATCGGTTTGTTTGGTTGATCAGACTCGACCCGAACTTATTTATCAATAATCGAAACTGACTCAAACACAAAAAAAAAATTAAATTTTTTACCAATCTAAGCCTACCCAAATAAAGTAACTGTTGGTTCAAATCAGATTCTGAAAGTCACGATTCCGGTTCCAAAAATTTAAAATCTTCAAAATTGGTTTCACGATGAAACCAAACAGGACTCATACGTCTCAGCCCTACTACGGGGTGACACGTTAAAGGACTAGATTTACCCGTTATTGTGATGGGCGGCTCTTGTGTATCAAGACATTGAATTATTTTTGCTTGTTACTCTTTTTCAACGATAACTCGGAACATGCAGCCGTATTGCCGTTGCGAAATGATCAGGGCTTCAAGGAGGGATCGTCCATCATCCGTCATACGAATCAGGATTGTTGTCTGAACCAAGATTGTGTTTCGAATCGGAACAATCGGATTTGAACCAATTTTTGTCCTAAATTTTAAAAATTGTAAAACCATAACTTCACTATGAATAAAAAATAATCTAAAATTAAATAAAATTTGCCGTAAAATCAAATCAAATTCAATATAAACTCAAAACCGATTTCAAACTCGATCGAATCACTCAAAATTTAACATAGATATAATAACAAAAAAATTATTTTAATTTTTTAAATATGAAATCAAATTGGAATAAACATGAACCGGTGCATATTTTGCTTTTTGGGTTTTTGATTGACCCTAAAACCGGCCTAGGCGAACCCACCCTTACAGCCAGGGGTGGGCAAAACCAGATCAAAACTAAAAATCAGGCCGGAGCTGCTCAATTTTAATCCGGTTTTGTTTCTAATTTTTAAAAAATCATGATTTATAGATTGGTGCGGTCTTTATGAGTAAAAAACTGTGAAACTAGAACTAAGATCATTGGTAAAAAAAATTCTAAAATCGAGTAAAACATGACCTAAATCCTAATAAAATCTCAAAATTAGTTATAAATTTGCCAAATTACTTAAAAATCGATTCAAATATAATAAAAATATATTTTATTTTAATTTTTTTAAAATATAAAATAAAACTAAATTAAAATAAAATAAACTAAAATTATTCCGATTCTCGATCGGTTTCTAGATGAAAGTGAACGAGTCACGCTGGCAGCTATCTATGTGGTAAACCATACCCAAGTCACATTCCATGACATTTACGTGGAAGCTGAAGGGAACGACACGTGGAAAGGCGAGAGAGAACCTAACTAAAAAGTGAAGAAGAGAAGGAAGATGAGTTCAACTGAGCAGGTGAATCCCAAATAAGCACCAACTGATCCAACTCCATCTCGTACCGACGAAGAACGATCAAGATCAAGGTGTTCGGATAAATGCCTCTCTCAGACTTGAGTATCATGGACGAATAAATCCACGTTTCCAGTTCAACGGAGAGAGATGCGGAGGCGTTTGGCTTCACTTCGTCATTTTTTGTCCCGCTCAAATTCTTCCACTCTCAGCCAGGTACGGCAGTAAAAATCCATTGAAATCATCTTAATCAGATGGGGCATCGAGCTTCTCTTTATGATCGATTCACGGCGTGAAGATCTCGGTCGCAAAATCGTGTGTGCGGTTGAATTTTAATTTTAGTCCTCACATTCAGTTTATTTTACTCCTGAATAATTTTACAGTTCTTTATGAGCTGTAGTCATCGTGTTTTTCTATTCATAGGGAAAAAAAGTTGTGTGTCTGGTATTGTTTCAATAGGGCTGTAAGTGGCAGGATCAGGAAGTTCATAGGGGTCAGAATAGTTCGTCTTTCTAATTTTATTTTTTATTGAACAATATATAAGGACTTCTACGACTATGAAAACCTATGTGATCATTCTTTTAATTTTAGTTTTTGATTGGTTAACAAAGAGGTGATACAAATGTAGAATATGTTTTCAAAGGGGGCAAATCAACTAGTGAAATTTAAGAGTATCACCTCCGGATTTTCAACCAAAATGCACATCTCCTCTGCCAAAAAACCCCACATCTGCACGTAGCCTCTTCCCATCTGAACATGCTTTGTGGGTGACTAATGTTGGAAGAAAGGAAATGCAATTCTATAAAAGCAGATTTGTTAAAAAGGTGCAATATAACTCAAATAGTCCTAATTTGATGCTGCTCAGCTTTCATGGTTTTGCCTTACTTTCTGTCATTTTAAGTTCTCGAGCTAATTTAGATCGATTTACTTTCTCTTTTCTTTCAATTTTTGTGCTATGTTGGTGATCTTTTGACTTCACTTTAATTCATAACCCATCATCTTATTCAGGAAATTTATAAACTAAATTCTTGGGGAGCCTTCACTACAGGAATACCCAGACTGGTATTGTGTAACTTGATGATTTACCTTCAAAAGCATACTTATGACTTATTGATTTGAATACTTCTAAGAACCTATCCATATCCCGTATCTCCTTGTTTATTGAATAATTTACAAGCAATCTGAACCTCTTTTGGCATTGTAACTTGCCCTTAAAAAATATAAGCAAAAACAAAAGTTTCTTGAATTTTCTTATCATATTATTTTCGAAAGTTCTGATTTTGAGAATTATTATTTGAAAATAGCTGTTGAGAGCATGCTGGAAATTATGTTCACAGGAGTTTATTTTTCATGTTTCTTAACAAATTTTCATTGTCAAAGCAAATCAATATGATTTATCATTGGTTGCCTGACAATTATATTTCTTATATGATCTTTTATATTAATTTCCACCATTTGATTTTGATATGTTATCTGAAGTTACGATACAAGCAAGCATAACATCCCTAAATGGCAGAGAAATGTTCCAAGTACTAGTGATTCGAAAATTTTATTACATGCTTCTCCTGCATACATATGACTCTCGTAAAAAAATTATATTTCAATGACACTCTTATTGTTTTAGCTTGATTTGGTTCTTGAAAATTCAATTTTGAGTTTATTTTGTGCAGGAAAAAAGAGGGTTTTCCTCAAAAGATAAAAAGCCATTCATTTCCTTTGTGTTAGGTAATTATAATTATTAAAAAAAAATTGGTATAAAATGGACAAGCATCGTCGAGTGACTAAATAAATGGGCGCGGATATGTTTGTTAGTTGTTTACTCCTCATTCCTATTTCAAAAGAAATAATACGAAAAAATATGTATCCTTTAGGTATGATATGGAGAAAAGTAATTGGATGGTGGCCTATCATAATCATTTTCAAAATTTGCTTAATTTTTTAATACCAACTTCAGTTCATGGGATGAGCGCTAAGGTAATCTGTTGGCTGATTAAACCTCGATGCTTAAGTGGAGTAATATTTTTATTGATTAGAAAAAGCACTAAGAAAATGCCTCTTTTGGATAGTGTTGAAAAAAATAATGTCAGAAATTAGTTGGAAATAGGATATCCATACACATTTTCAATAATGATTTTTTTCATAATAGTGTTTGGACATCGTCATGAAACAGTTCTTGCCTTTTTTAACCTTTCTAATAGTATAAGTTGATTATAAGAGAGAACAAATATGTTGAAATTTATAGGTGGTCCTGGGAGTGGAAAAGGAACACAATGCCAGAAGATTGCTGAGAATTTTGGATACACACATTTGAGTGCAGGAGATCTGTTAAGGAGGGAAATAGCTTCTAATAGTGAAAATGGGTAATTTTGATTGATTTTTTTTTCTAATGGTTCGTCCTTGAATGTTCCAATGAAGTCAGGTTATTCTTTCAGCACCATGCTCCTTAGCACAATTGCAGAAGGAAAAATTGTTCCTTCTGAAGTGACAGTTGAGCTCATCCAAAGGGAGATAGAATCAAGTGACAACTATAAATTTCTCATTGATGGTTTCCCTCGGACAGAAGAAAATCGATTAGCATTTGAACAAATAGTAAGTTTTGCTAGTATTTCCTGCAAAAAAATTATAAAATTCCATAACATGAAAAAGCTCCTAGGTAGAGATTTTGATGAATGGAGACATAGTTAGTTAATCCATGGGACATAATTTTGTTGTCTTAGAGTAAATGAATAATTTCTCATGGATACACTGTTGATCTTTTATTAATTTTTCAAATGGGATGTTAAAGTAGCTATTGAGATGGCGACTTAGTTCATCCTTTCAAAAAGAAATACGCAAGCAACAATTGTGGTTGTTTCAAATTTTATTTCCATCATTACTCATTCAAATTTATATTTATAGCTTACTTATTGCTTATTTTGTACAGTTTTACATCACCATATAGATGAATAGTCTTAGAATGCTCTTCCAAACTGATTCTTTCACTCATAATTTAAATATTTATAAAAAAACTAATGATCTATAAATTCACGTCAGGTTGGAATGGACCCCAACTTTGTACTTTTCTTCGATTGTCCTGAGGATGAGATGGTGAAACGGGTGCTAAACCGTAATCAGGTAGATTCATCAACCTTCAAAATTCACATATGAAATTTTTATAAACGCGACTCATTTATGCAGGGACGAGTGGATGATAACATTGAAACAATGAAGAAACGGCTTAAAATTTTCACGGCTTTGAATCTACCAGTAATCAGATACTATGCAGAGAAAGGAAAGCTTTATAAGGTATTCATGCCACCAATTTCGAACAAATTCTTGCAAAGAAAAGTAAACTGAAAAGAGTTTTTTGGGGGTTCTGAACATCAAACAAAGAAAAGGAACTTTTGAAAGCATTATTTCATGGTTCAGAAAATATACACATTTCAGTAACTATTTTTTGTAACACTTTCTGAAATATGTCTGGCCCTCGTTTCTACTACATCGATCGCTTGTTTGGTTAGCTTGTTTCATAGACTTATGGCAACTTGTTTACAAAATAAATATCATGAAGAAACTTGTTCTTGAGGAGCAGTTTCGTAATGGAGTATATACTGTCAAGATTATTAGTGAATCGAATACTCTTTACCATTTTCATGCTTAATTATAAGATCTTTTTTTCACTCTGTTGTATGAAGATTAACGCAGTCGGTACAGAAGACGAAGTGTTTGAACATGTTCGTCCGATTTTTGCCTCCTTCGAGGTATTTCTTTTTATGGCGACTTCTTAGTGCTCATTTTCATGAACTACAACTAATACTCACCTTTCTCTTCGTCTTTCACTCTCTTTCTTTTTGTATTTTGACCTTCAATGATAGTTGTAACGATAAGCTCTCGACTTGCAGAAACATCCGTGAATAACGATCGTTACTTTCTACTTTCCGAGCACGGTTTCTCGCCCAACGAGTAAGCTCTTTCCCTCTTTCTCTCTAGCCGTACCAAAGCGCTTATATCTATAGTTTTTGATCAAGTTCGTCTCACAAGCATGGTCTGAATAAACGCGATGACACGTAGCTCTTCGTGTCGAGAAAATAGTTCATGGACAAAAGACTTCACTAATAGCTTAATTTCAATTTCTTTCGACTTTTATTGGTAAAATGTTTGTTCGCACTTTCATCTTCTTTGCTCAAAGAGGCAAAACGATGTGTTTTTTTTGTCGTATGCCTAATATATTTAATCTTGAGTTGAATCTACCGAGTCGAAGTGTCGCGAACTGATAGCAAATAGATTTGATTTGTGAGCGCTAGGTTAGCTCCGAGTCACGTTGGTTTGGATTAGTTTTTTAATCGTCTTTTGTTCGTTATCGCCGTCTTTGGTTAGATCATCACAAGATCCCACTCGTCCAAGAGCTAAATTATTAGGGTTGCCATTCTCCAACAACACAAGAATAGTCTCACAATTTGCCCCTTCACAGCCATTATTTCTATTAATAAAAGTGGCAATTCCCAGTTCGGGTAGGCAAAATCCTTGAAACCCGAAACAAACCGTGGATCAAAAACCAATAGTTGTTTAAAACTTAACTCAAAAACCCAAAAAAGACCTAATTCAAACTCGAAAAACAACCCGAACCCAAACTAATCCATCAAACGTTTAGATAAATATGAATCGACCCATATTTTATGATTACAGGTCGATTCCCTACGGTTCCAATCCTGATCCACATTTTCCAAACCCGAGTACCCGTTCCTCGTGAACATTCATTACATTAATTATTGATCGCATGTCATGTCATGTCAGTAAGTACGATTAGAAATCATATTAAGACCGACAATAAACGCAACATTATTCAATAATTATTTAATAATTGAACTAGAAAATTACTAGGACAATAGCATAGAATATTATCCAATACTATAAAAACAAGCACAAAGCACATGCATATAAGTTTCAATTTGTACATAGTAAATTAGGGCAAAAAAGTTACCGCCGGTGACTAACTCAGCCGCGATCTCGTCGGCGTCAGTTCTCCGATGCGAACTTGTTGATCAGAGCCAGAGCATTGCTCGTGACCTGCGCCACATTCACGATCCGAGCCCTAATCGACGATTTCACTCGCCCGTTCAGCGCCTTCCCGCCGAATCCATCGACGCAGGTGTTCTCGTCCGTCAGCGCGGCGCTCACCCACGTCTCCACGTTGCTCATGTGCCAGATGAACTCCTGGCTCTTCTTATCACCTGGATTCTTCAGCTCCTCCACCGATTTCTCCAGCCGACTCACCGTCTCCCCGATCTGCTCCACGCAGTCTATCAACGCCTCGTATTCCCTGTGTTTTAGGTTCTTGAATCTGGCCAGCTTCGAGACGAACAATCTCGTCTCCTGCGCTTTTGTGACGCTGACGGAGAGCGCAGTTAGAGCCAGCTGGTGTGAGCTTTTCCGGATCGTGGCGGCGTACATGGAGAGGGATTCCACGCATAGATCGGGGTAGCTTGTAGCGCTGCACGAGCCCTGGATGAAACTCGTATCTTCGCCGTGTGCGGCGGAGGAGAGGCAGAAAATGACGAAAACGGAGAGGGGAAGGAGCACAGAAGGAGCTGTAGCCATGGCCGTTCCGACACTGCACTCAGTGTGTTTGTTGTGAGGGCTAGATGTATGTAGTTATGTATTTATAGGCAGTTGCGGGGATGTAACTACCTTTAAACAATATATTTAAATTAATTATCAATAGACAGCTTTAAATTTAAAGTAATTTTTTAGTAACATTTTAATTTTTCAAATTATATCCATTGACACCTCAATTATTTTTTAAAACCCTAACCCTTCATTAGTCTCATTCGTCTTCTCCAATCTTTCGATTTTCTCCTTCAATCTTCTTCATTCAGACAAAAAAATTATTCCTTTATTTTCATCTGTTCATTGGAAATATCGTTGAATTAACCTGCGAAAATGGTACCCCCGTTATGCTGCGTCAATGAATTGAGAATCGTCGACGGCGCACAACCCATAAATGCCTCTGATTCAGAGCGAGTTTGACGTACAGAAGACTGATTTCCACCCTTTCTTGTGGATCATCAACTCCATCAATTCAAAGAGTAATTAATCGATGACTATAATGATCTGCCATGTGAAGACAATGACGATATAATACAATGTTGTTTGTAAGAGTCCAACCTATATCAGTGAGCAACACAATCTCAAATTATTTAACAGAGTAAAATTTAACGTATATAAGTAGAGTTTCTCATCTATACCAAATACTAAGTGTTTTAGGCTATGTACCTAAAAATAAAGTTTTGCAAGCTCCAACGAAAAATGATGTGCTTGGAATCCTCGTGGTCTCGGTTGGTCTAGTTTTATAAAAATTAAGACCCGACCTTAACATTTCAATTTTGACTTATTTGGACCGGAATAGACTAATAAATTACTAGAATCAGACCAAACCATATATTTAATTTTGGTCATGATTTAGTTTTGGTCTTCCCATAAATATCATAAATATAAGTAAAAATATGTATCCTTCCACATTACATAACACACATCAAAGTAAACATATATTATAATAAATAAATTTTATTTTGCTCTTTTTCAAATAGAAAATACACATCATAGCTCTTATCTGGTCTGGTTCGATGCTCTGATCTAGTTTTAAACACCCTTAAAAATGACCCATCATAGCTCATACCAGTGAGGATAAACAATCCTAGTTTGAGAGGGTAAATGTTTGATGTAATAAATAGAATTGTTATCCTTACCTAGTATAACACATTTTGGATTATGAATCTAAAAATAAATTCGAGCATACTCAATCTAATATAGGTAATATAGTAACAAGAGTATCAATGTTTATATAGAAGAAAATGGGTTGTAAATTATTTGTATAATAAATAATTAGGTCTAACATCATTAAGATGGGGCATGTGGAGGCGAATCTTTGTTCATATTATACAATTTATTTGGAGAAAAGAAATTGTAAGCTTTGTCCCTTCTATTTAACCTCATTTCCCTCTTCTTTATTTGCAACTTGTAATATCTTTTGCTTCGACACAATCAATTCTTCAATTTCGGTCCCACTTTCTTTCGTCGATGATATCGTTTTCGTCGGTTTCTTTGTCTTATCTTTCTTTGAAAAGTAACAAGGTTTAGCGATATATTTGGATTTTGTTCATGTTGAGCTCATCTTTTTTGTGTTCATACGTTTTTACGGGGTGGACACAAGCCGGTTCGGTCCGATTTTATCTTGAAATAAAATTGGAATCGAAACTCACGGTTATGGTTTTTTGGAACCAGCACTATAACCAACGGTTCCATTTCCGTTCCAGTTTAACTCGATTTTATTTTATATTTTTTTAAAAAATAATCAAATATATATTTTATTATATTTTGGTCTGGTTTTAAGTAATTATGGAGTTTATAACCAATTTTAGTATTTATATCGGGTCAGGTTTTACATGATTTTAAAACTTTTTTGACCTATGGTCCCGGTTTCACGATTTTTTACTCTTATAAACTGGCACCAACCTATAGATCACGATTTTTTAAAAATTAGACCCAAGGCTGGATTAAAATCGACGGTTCTTGTCCGGTTTACGATTCTAGTCCGGTTTTTCCCACTCCTATGTTTTCATACTGATTTTATCTATTTTGATCGATACTCGGAGGATTAGTATATTTATTTGCTTTATGAGCAACTATTGTGTTTGAAAGTAAAGCTTGTTACTTGCTTATGTTCAAAACTTGGCCATGATAATCGACAATTTTTATGATACGTTAAATTCCGTCACCCAACTAAGTGCTAACTCTACTTGTGTTAATGCAAAATTACGATATAAATAAGATTACTCGTGTTTGACTGTTATTGATTGATGGTCCGATTCCAATTTTTGGAAGTAAAAAAAGTGAAATTGGTACCATACTCTAAATAAAAAAAGACTATCTGACATAAAACTAAATAAATCTCGATATAAATCCAAAAAACTAATTACACAATCTAACTTAAACTCGAACCAAATTTAATAATATTTTTTTGTTTATATATTTTAGTATTATTATTTTAAATATGGAACGAAATTGGAATGAAGTTGAAAACTCATCGTTTCACAGTCCCAGTTCAAGTTTCTAAAATTCTAAAACCATAGCTATTGAATTTGATTCTATTTCGAAATAAAAACAGACCGAATAAGAACTTTCACGTCCATAATGATCATGGCAACTCCCTAGAAAATAATTATGTTTTATATTTGTTAAATAGAATTGCATTATTCGAGTAACTAATTATTCTACATGCTTCAAAAAAATTGCATGTTATAATTTCCTAGGTATTGTGTAAACTACGGTAATATTCAATAATTAAAATAAACGATATTAATTTTTCAAAGAATTAAATACCAATATATTCAATAATTAAAATAAAAACCAAAGACCATGTCCCACGAAAATAATAAAAATAATGGTTGCACATGCGGAGGTTGAGGATGTTAAAATATTATCCATCGTTTGTTCGTCTATAGTTCGTAATCAAAGGATTAATATATGATTTGTAATCTAATCATATCACGATACGTTATAATTGTGCCATAATAGCTTGCATAACCAAAATTATGCATACAAAATATTAGATCGCGTCACGTAAGATCAAATTATTGAGGCTAAATCGATACTTAAGTATGGGGGAAGCAAGAGATAATCTATATTCAATTAAAATAAAATAAAAATAAAAAATGGAATAATGTCCTTTCTAGCCATATAACATATTTAATACAATGAAGCTCAATTCAAAATAATTAATTACTATTCCTCTTCGCGAAAATTGCTTTAACAAATAATGGGTGAGCCTCAATTCCGATCTATAAATATTCTGAAATGGAACTGCGACCCGGGACCACGGTTTCGTAATTTTAGAATCAGAATCATAAATATTTTTCGTAAAATATATATTTTTATTATATTTAAATTAAATTTTAAGTGATTTAGTCGGGTGTGGAATCACTTTATGGGTTTATGACCTATTTTACTCCATTTCACACTACTCATGGTATAATTCTGATTTCACGATTTTTCACTTTTAAAAACTAAAATCAGCCTTTGAATCATAGTATTAAAAATTTTGTTTTCAGACCGAATTAAAACTGACAATTTTAGTAGTGTCTGTGACACCGGTCCGATTCTTTTCACCCTTATAAGAAAGAATTAATGGAACTAAAGAAATCAATTATTAATTAAATTAGAAAAATTATAAATTTCAAAAATAATCGAAGAACTATAAAACTCTAAACACCAAAAATTTCAATTTCCATTGTTACTTTGATAGTCAACATTTTGCACAATAAGATGACACGTAATGAAGCATCAAGGTAGAGGTTCCTATCGCCCGCACGGGCATAGCTCAGTTAGCTCAGAGATGATAGATTGGGTACAAGAGCCTAGGTTTGACGCTGCGCTATCCTAGTGCAGGAGTTGTTACCCTCAATATTGAGGTAGCTCCTTGGGATATCAAGTAAAGACCTCATATCTCTAGGCCGCTGGGTCACCGTGATTTAACCTCCTCACAAACTGTCAGACCGGGGTGTGAGGGCCCGGTGGGCGAGAGATTTCGCATTTTTTGGGTACAAGGTGGAGGGTCCTCTCTTCCTTGATTGAAGGAATCCTAACTTTTTTTTCCCACAAAATCTTCTAAAATGTACAAATTTTTAATTTAAAAATGAATACTTAGTCTCACGACCCTAAAATAAATAAGAACAATATCTTTGATTCACACATATGTTGAAATATTTTTTGCATAAATATTTAATATTCATGTCACGTTCCAAAAAAGCTCGATGGAACGACGAGGAAAGATCTTACCCATAAAAAAATAAACCACCAATCGCGACCAAAATTATTAGAAGTCGACAGAATAATAAATTATTAGGTTCTTTTTTTGAAGCTTTTATAATAATCGCTTATTTACCATTCTTTTATAAATACGACCAACCATTTTTGGAGTTTCATTAATTCAAGAAATTTCAAGCGTTCTTGCTTGCCCACAAACATTCACAATTTTTTTTTATGTAACCATGCATGTTCGGGTTAAATATCCGAATAGTATCTAACCGTGATATCGGAATAAATAATAAATTTAGTGTAAAAATAATAATTGCATATCATGTTATGCGATGTAGAGTCCAAAGTCAAGACATTTAAACGTGCCGTTTCGCTCGCTTACTCGGATTATACGAGATATGGATTAAAATGATTGATTTCTAATACCTAAAAGAATAGTAGATTTTCTTTTTCAAAATTTTTAAAAAATGAACTGAAAATTCCTTGCTTGAATATTTTATATTCTTATTAATTTTCTAGCCATGCAATTTGCTTAGCAATTTTGAATTGGTTTCTCTTTTGAAAAAGTGGGTTTGGGAAGATGAAGACTTTTCGAGCGAATCATGGTTGTATCGTCGCATGTACGATAAAAATTTAACAGATTTTCTAGACGAAAAAAATATAATTTAAAGCTAATAAAATTGTGAGTATTGATAGACTCATACGTCCTTGTATTTCAACAAGTTTGGTGATTGCCGATGGACAAAGTCTAAGAGAAGACAGAAAAGAGCATGTGAGCAAGGCTGTTTTTTTGACATTTCATTGAATAATGAGTCCAATCCACCTGGTTTTGAGGATGCAAGTGTTGCTAGATGGGCACGAGTTGGTCTGACTCAGTTTTATTCTGAAATAAAATAAGAACGGTAACTTACTATTCTGGATTTTCAGAATCAATCGCGAAACCAACGGTTACAGTTCTATTCTAGTTTTAACTTAGTTTTATTTTATATTTAAAAAATAAATAAAATATAATAACAAAATATATTTGTATTATATTTAGGTCGAATTTTAAGTAATTGAGTAGATTTATAACTAATTTTAGAATTTATGTAAGATTTTATTAGGGTTCGTATTTATGGCGTATTCAATGTTAGTCTTCAAATTAATATTTTTGGTTCTAGTCTTTGGGCTTTTGTTTATGAGTCTGTTTCTTTTGTGTATATGATCCTTTTGGTTCGGCCTTGTTTGCTCCTCCGCTAATTTGATTTTTTCTCGAGTATTATGCCGGCCCCTTCTCGCCCTTTAGTCTCTATACTCTAGTCGAGGCTACAATGCCACTAAGCTAGGTTCGATAGCATTAGTTCACATTCAATAAGTTTTTAAGCTTGTAATTACTCTAAATAAAATTACAATGATACTTGCCATTAAGATTAAAATTTTAATAATTAACTAAATATTAATAATTAAGATTAAAATAATTAAACGAATCAATCGGTTCGTCATATATAAATTTTGAATGTGAGTATAATAATACTCGACAAAACGAAGATGAAGTTCTCGCTTGATATTGCTAGTTAGATCTCTCTAGTTCCACCCTTCAAATACTTCGTAATTTAGAGGGTGACGGGACGATTTACCTCAAATTTGAATTTGTAGTGATATACCAATATTATAAAAGATAATTATTGAAACATTTATTCTTAGATTCGGTGTCACCCAAATTTTAATTTAGTTAGGCTGATACGACCTACGTTTAGAATCTTAATAGAATTAGAGTTTTATTGTGTATAAATATATATTCGAGTCACAAAAGTCAATGCCCCGATTTTGATTAATGATTGTTCTTATGTGCCCGTGATTTTTTACTGTAATGGGTTTCCAAGTAAATCATCAGTGCTCATTATTTTTTTCTTTTTTTGATTCTGTGTTTGTTATTTCAACAAGTAGTATCAAAGCAAGTTGAAAGAGAAGATTCTATGTTATGGAAATGATTTTTTTTAGAAAAAGTTAATTTTGGGCCTAAGTTTCGGATAAATAGGCCAAATCGGGACTGAGTTTTGAAAAAAAACAAATTTTAGACTTTCCGGACGCATGATGCGTCATAGTAAGAGAATACAATTTTTTTTAATAAATTTAACTAACAAATCTTATTGGAATGACTTGAAATTTTTACCACATTCTGGAAGTTTTTAAATTTTTTCGACAATTGTACAATTTACTATAATTTTTTTCATACATAAAAAAAAAATTTGTTAAAATTACATTCAGTAATAAAAATTCTTGCAAATTGTATCACACACTTACAGCACTAGAAGACAATATTACACAAAGTTTCATGAATTTTCAACAATAGTACGATTCACTATAATTTATTTACTACTTAAACAAACAAATTTTGTAAAACTTACGTACATCAATAAAAATCACGAAACTTTGTGAAATATTGTCTTACAGTGCTTTAAGTGTGTGATACAATTTTCAAGAATTTTTATTACTTTATGTAATTTTAAAAAAAAATTATTTTTAATGAAAAAAACTATAGTAATTCGTACGGTTGTCAAAAAAATTTAAAAACATCTAGATTAAAGCCTTTTATTGTTGTGAATATGTGATAAACATTTCAAGTTATTCTCGTAAGATTTGATTATTCAAATTTATTAAAAATAAAAAATTAAAAAAAAATATTCATTATCCTACACTAAGACGCCTCATGCGTTCGATCTGTCCCTCACTCGGACGCATCATGAGTTTGAGTATGTGTCCGAAAAGCTCAAAATTTATTTTTTCAAAACTCATGACCGATTTGGCCTATTTACCGGAAACTCAGATCTAAAATTAGTTTTTTTCTCTTTGTTTTGCAACATTACTATAACATTGTTGATAAATTCCTATTAAGAATCTATGTTCATATCTCTCGATTTATTACCCAGTTTTGTTTGTTCATCGTTTTAATTATTCGGATATCTCCCAATCAAACTTACATTTAAGTAGCCGTACTTTGATTTATGTGCTACTAATTTTGTTATCAACATAACGTTGCATGTATTAATTGATTCAATAGATGAACTTGTGTAGCGTGAATTTGGCTAATGATGCTTATTAGTGGATAATCTTAAAATAACTTTTTGAATACAACATGATAATATTTTGTTCGAAAACTATATCTGCTAGGTGCTTCTCCACGCTTTCCTAGAATGAAATGCTCAAAACCTTAAAGCTTCGAGCCATTTTCCAACAATTAGTATCAGAGCTGTGTTGGACGGTTATTGAAAATCTGCGTTGGAATAGAAGAGCATAATCATGCATCCTATAACTCATCCATTGATCAGGTCCAAGACATGCGGTCGAATCTTGTTATAAAACACGTTGAAAAAGTGGCTCCATATTCGAGTCATTTCACTTTGATCCCTCGAACTAGATTCATCGTTATGGTTGTGTATAAACTTGCAAGCTTTTTTCTTTTGGAGGTTGCATTTCGAGTATTAAGTTAAGTAAATAAGGTCCAAATTCAGTCATTTGTCACATTGGCTTGTTTATTTAGACATAAGTGTCCCTCGATCTACGATGTCATTCACACGCGTGGCCGTTTCTCTAAAATTTCGTATCATTTCATATCAGAGTTTTGATTTTTCGTGTCATAGTACAGAATTAGGTCTAGTGTTAGAAGTCATTTAAAATCTCAATAGAAATTCAAAATTTGACAAACATTATTCTATGAGATAAACTCGGTCATCGTCCATGTTAAATAATTTAAGGTTTGTTCTAGATTTCCAAACGAAGCAATTGTCGATGGTTTGGCACGACAAAGCATATTATAAGCTATATTTTTCCAAAAATGAATATTCTCACATAAACTCGGTCATCGTCCATATTAAATAATTTAAGGTTTGTTCTAGATTTCCAAACGAAGCAATTGTCGATGGTTTGGCATGACAAAGTATATTATAAGCTATATTTTTCCGAAAATGAATATTTTCACACAACCATCAATAATTAATCCACCACGAATATAACTTAGCGCCAAAGACGAGGTTGTTGAGTTTATAATCGTTATTTGACGCGATGAAATAGTGCATCGTATCATAAACGAGTAAGACTGAAACACATTCGCTTAATTACACAACTAAAATCATCGGACTAACGTTTTTTAGATCTCGACACAAATCAACTTTGGTTTTTCAAATAAATATGCAATAATTCATAAATTAAAAAAATGGTAAATAAATGTTGACTAAAATTATTCATATGTTGACTTGTTAAATTAACTAGAGAGTGTGCGTTTAGGCATGAAACGTGTACTTTTATATTTCAAAAAGCATGCATAAATATATTATCATATGTTGTTTTAAAAAACACTCAATCATTTTTAATGCACGTTGTGAGTTTGTCAAACAAGTAAAAGTAATTATTTAATGCAATTTTTTTGAATTTGTTAAATAAAATATTAATAATTTATGCTTTATTAGGGAGACTACTCTCTCTATCGAGTTTAATCGAAGTATTACCGTTAATCGGTCCACATTGTTTAATTGACTGGACCGGATTCGTTCGATCTTTGTTGTTTGAACATAAAACGGATGATCGAATCGTAAACTGTAACCTGCATGAAAAGAAAATCGAAGTATGAACGAGAAGTTTTAGACCAAAGTTGAGCTTGAGCGTGACCAATAAATATATCATAAATAAGTCAATATTCTATCTTGGAAAAGTAATATTTCATTTGCTTCACGCATTGTTCACTTTGACTACTTTTTTCTATTTAATCCACATGGTTATGGAAATCACGCAACCCTTTTACTTGTTCAATGAATAAACAAAAACAACGAAAAAAGAAATCTTGATATTAAAAGTTGAAGAACGAGTCGTTTGAGATGAGCGAATTTGAAAAAATATGGCTTACCGATTTTAAAATCACGGTTTATGCTTTCGTGTACTGGCTTAAGCTTGACGTATGTCTACTCGAGACCAAATTTACGTTGAAATGTAATAAGTAAAGTTGAAGGGGAAGGAGAATATCAGAGTTCAACGAGCATTACGAACTGTGAACCGAATAAAAATATTTTAAAGCAAAGATATGGTGTGAACCAGAGTTGAACGATTCTGAGCTAAGTAGCTAAACGAGTTCAATGAACAAAACACACACAACGTTTTCAAGTTATCGGAGTGATTATTATTTAACTATAAATAATTATTCGGAATAATATGCTACAAAATTATTATACAAATATTGAACAATATATCGTTACACACACAATAACTAGGTGGTTACATATTGTATAGTCGATAATGTGCAATTAAGTATGACAAACAAGCTAAATCACTCCATCCAAGGTGGCTACAAAGTGAAGCACAAGAGCCCAAATATATTCTAAAGCAATGGAGGCTCAAATAATAAGAAAGAATATGATATTTTCCCCAAATCATGTTATGAAATCTATGTTCCTCTGTTTCTTTTAGGCCCATGTTCGTAACTTTAATTCTACAAACCCTAATATATTTGCTAATGTACTGCCGTGGACGTGCACTGATTGGTGTTACCACGAAAACTTCATTTGTATCTTTCTCTTATTTCGTCTTCTTAATCGTTGTCGTTATTCGAGATTCTAACAATCCGAGCATTAATGGGCTGATTCAACAATCTTCCGAATAATATTTCTAAAAGTAGCCTTTGCGAGAATGATAGGCGACTTCATGATCTTTTTGGAATAGGCTAAATTGTGAAATTCGAACATTGTTTGCGCATTCAAATATGCATATTATTGAAATAGAAATGTATAAAAAAATTCAGCTCGGGCCCCACAAAAATAATTCTATTATTTTTGTTATATTTTAGATTTTCTAATTGCTATTGTCCCATTTAGTTTAAGCTTCTTAATATCTTTACTTTGTTTCTAAAACACTATTTATTTCCTAATTCGTTTATTTCTATTATACAAAGTTTGTAACATATTTAAAGACATTGAAATGAAGGAACAACTTTAATGATTATTCACCTTGAGTGTTTGAAAGAACATTCTCTTCGTTTCTTTGCGAAGAACTCGATCATCTTCGAGTAAAACTTGAAAGATCATCTTGATAATTTTGGTTTCTCCAGACAAGTTTGGTCTGAATCAAACTCCTTGTTTAGTAGGGAAGGTTATGTTAACAAGATTTGATTGATGTCAAGTTCCTAATACTTGATTGAATGACGATTCAAGTACCTTTTTCTGCATTGCTGAAGGATCTTGGGTCTACATTACCCGTGGTTGTCACCATTTATTGGCTTTTATAAAATATTATCGTACTCTTAACTTTTTCCTCTCAATTTCTTCTTAGTTCTTTATATAAGAACCTAATCAAGAAAAATATTCAATAGAAATACAAGATCAATGGAAATAGGAAAGTGCATGGAACTTTCCGTAGCTCGAACTCTAATTTAACTAGCAATAATTGATTGACATATTCAAATGATGAAAACTGCAGGTGTATCGAAAGCAACACCTTTTAACAATCCAGAAAAAGATATATGGATCGTCTTTCAATCAAGTATGAAGAACTTGAACCAATAAAAAAAATTTCGATGAAACCTGAGTTATCAAACAAGGTTTTTTGACTTATTTTTGTGGGATTAATTTGTAATTCCTCATAGGAGTTACTTTATAATAGGGATTATTTTTTTTTCAAATTAAAATATTGTTGTGTGATGTGACATATATTTAGGTGCATTTAAACAACTAGAGAAGTAGCAATGCTATAACAAAGAAATCTTGGTTGACCCATTTTTCAATTGTTTTGCTTCTTTTACTTCGAACATATTTTTTTAAGGTTGTTCGTGTTCTGGGTTGATCCATTTATTTTAAAATAGGACCTGATCATAAAAATTTCTTTCAAATTTTGCCCGACCTAGAGCGGACATTTAATTGTTAGAATTGGACAATATATTTGGTTTTGAACCTAGTCTACTTTTGATATTTCTTATCAAAGTTCTTAAAAAGTTAACAAAGCAAATTAAAATTAAAAAAAAATTATATAATTTATAAATCAAAATAATATCATTTCAACGAAGTATAATAGCTTAATAGGCTATGTACGTAATTACTTATATCTCTTTGGTAATTTTGGTCTTACTCTTTCTCTCTTTGTAACATTTCCTTGTGAAATATATTTGCAGTGTCCGAGGACGTAGGCATATTTGGCCGAACCTCGTTAAATTTTGGTGTTTCTTTTATTGTTTTATTTAATAGTCGTTTGTTATTTTGTCGGGTATAGTTGTTGTTATTTATTGTACTATTAAATTACTAGGATAATTCTGGCTATGTAAGACTTGGTTTCTTAAGTAGTCCGTTGTGACTCACCTCTCTTACCTGGAAATCTATCTAGTGTGATTTTTTAGTACAATAGCTTACACGCTATTTAAAATTACTCGAGCTTCCGCGACACGTATACCAAACTTACATGAAAGTTTCAAAAAAAAAACTAATAACAAAATACTAAAAAATTGAATTAATAATTTGTTAATAGTTTAGCGATGGTTCAATGGTTTACTACATTACATCTGGAATAGACTATTATATCAGTTATACATAATGCAAGACCATTAAAAAATCGATAAAAGTGAATACCTTACTATAAGCCGACCAAATGTGTTTGTTCTGATGGAGTACAATTTTCATAAATTACTTTTTTGTTAGGAGCATGCTTTATAGTTACCTTCTTACCATACAATATCAGATAACTTATTTAATATTGCTCTTTATTATGATTATTATAAAATAACGATTATTTAAATTAATAGATCGTTGTACATGCATGCATCTCGATGAATTGTGTGAAGTCCTCGAAAGTTGGCATTTAAAAATTTGTACGTTTTGGGACAAAGGTCACCTAACTATGTTCTTGTACTAAGTTCGAAACGTTTTATGCTACTTAGAGATGGAAATCTAACCAATAAGCTATCGCGAAACTCTACTTCCAAACTCGTAACGGGGTGTCACAAATTATTTGTGCTTTAACGTTTCTATGCAATCATTGTAGACGTAACAACTTATATTGCGCATTTTTTCTCGATATTTATATTTATATTTTATTATATCTTCCCATAATGTATGACAAAAACAAATAAAGGATATTAACATAGTACATTGGTAAATCATTGTCTCATTGTCTCTCTTTTTTTTTAATTTAGAGGTTTTTTTGCCTATTATTTTAAGGATCCGAGTTCGATTCGATTTATTACCATAAAATTTTAAATATTTTCCTAAGATATAACTCTAAGTAACTATTACACTATTTGTCACAATTCAACTTACCGAAATCTCAACTTCGATCACAAATTTTATATTTAGATAACAATATGTTTAATTTCACGTCAACATTTTTCACGAATTTTCTTAAAATTTGTATGCATTTACAAATATTTAAATCTAGAAAAAACATATATCTGAGAAATTAGGTTAACTAAATTGGACAGTCACCAAATTCAACGAAAAAGGTGTTCACTAAAATTATAATGAAATTTAAAATCTCGATCAGACTTTTAAAGGTCGAGATATCTGCTTCAACTATTGTTCTTCACGTCAAAATTTTAGATAAATATAACGTTTAATTTCACGTCAAATTTTTTCACGAATTTTCTTAAAATTTGATATGCATTTACAACTATTTAATCATACATAAATAGTTGGTGTCGGTCGAAATATAATTTGAGCAACTTAAAAGGTTACAAAATAAAGAGAGAAAAACGTGGGAATTCTATTATTTAAAAGTGTTCTTGGGGTGGTTGTCAATTGTCATCAATAATATTTAAAAAAAAAGTGTAAATTCATGTAATAGATGACGTCTATGAAGCTCTTAGATGACGTTTTGTATAGTCTTCCATTTTTTTTAATTATTTGGACATATTCTTGAAATAAAATAACAAAATATTATTTTATTTTTTGATTTGGAAGACTTTTTGGAGATTTTTTGGAGTTTATTAAAAATATATATATAAATAAATTTCGATTAGAATTCGAATGTCTAAAAAATAAGCAAATTAAACCGCGAGTTTAGCAGCTGTCCGCATAAAAAAAAAAATATGGTCTAAAATTCGTGTCTAAATCTTACAATTCGATTTGCCTATTTTCAAACACATTGGAATTCTATTTGCTTTTAGGCCAATAATTTCGTTTAATTTTCATTTATTTAAAAAATAATAATTAGATTATTATTTAAACGAATGGTTTTAGTTTTGTGATTACTAATTCCATAACAATTTCTTGGCTATAATTTCGACTGGTGAAAGAAAACTGAGGAAGTTGCTTTTGATGTATTTATTAAATCATCTTCTGACGTATCAAATTTTGATTAATATAATAAATATTTTTTAATTATATTATATTTAAAATATTTTAATTAGAATAAGTAGACGTGAGAAAAATTATTAGGTTAAAAAAATAAATATAATATTATTATTTTTTATTAGCAAGAAAATAAAGTTTAAATAAAAATAAATATAGTAAGATGGGCGGGGCATGCTTGCCACGTCATTGAAGATTATGGCCGACGTTTTGTTCTGAGGGGCCCACGTGGACCAGATGTTTGGGCCAATAGGAGGTGATTAGCCACATGTTACTGAAAACGACGACACATCCGCACGCGTCCAGGACTCTACTCATGGGGCCCACTCGCAACGTGGCCACGTCAGCTTCGACAAGATCGCAGGTGTCCTCACGCGCGTTGGGCTCAACCTCAGTGCCACGTCGGTCCAACTAACTGCCAGGAAAAATCAAATGGGGCCCACTCTACTCTTTTTCTTGAGTTTTGACCCTTCGGAGCGTTGAATTACTCAGTCAAAGCCTCCATAAATGGTATTTTTAAAAGAATAATTATATTTACAATTAAATTAATTTACCAATAACAAAACTTGAAAAGAAGTACAAATCGAACTGAAATTATTGATTTTAATCTAATTTTAATTTTAATTTTAATTTTTAAAAAATCATGATTTATGGGCTGATGATAATTTTAAGAAGTCAAAACCAGTGAACTGGGATCAGGGCTGTGTTTAAAATTTTTTAAAATTGAATAAAACACGACTCAAATTATAATAAAAATTGATATAAACCAGTGAACCGTGAGTTCTGATTATTATTTTATTTCGAGATAAAATTGGATTAGATTAGCATGTGACTATCTCTGAATTAAACTTCTTCTATGTATTCTTAATTATTTATAAATAATTAAGTTAGGTTTAGATTTATTCAAATAAAAGAATTAAATTAATGAAAATTAAATGAGTTTTGAAGTATTAACCCTAAATTAAATTTTCAATAAAAAACAGTTGGTTCTTCGTGCAGTACACTTGTCCATGGAAGCGCGTAGATTGAGCTTCTTCTGCGCTTCCGGTGAGTTTTTTCTCTATAAATTCCACAACCCAATTTGGCTCCCCTCTCTCGATCTCGTTTTGGGTAACATGATTTTTTTTACTCTGGATTCTCCTTCTCATTTTACGCAATTTTCGTTTGTGGGGTTCTCTTGATTCTCCATCTCCCCTTTTTTTGTGCTGTTTTCTGCCATTTTCAGGTGCCTTGATCCTTCGTCTCCCCTTGTTTTGACATTTCCTCGCTGTTCCTCTTCCGCGAAAATCTCCGACATTTCGTTGACGTTGACGTTTGGCTTCGATTTTCCGTTTTCCGTTCTCCTATTCTTGTCCTTTCTCGTCGAATCTGGAGGTGAATCTGCATTTTCAGAGACTTATTCCCCATTCTGATTCTTGATTTGAGATTCTTATCGGAGTTCCCTGTTGGGTATGTTTCGTTTTCTTTTTTATTGCTCTGTAAACCCTCTGGTTTGAAATGTAATTTTGTTTTCTGTGAATCTGGTCTCCTCTTTTGCTTTTGATTTTAGATTTGATGCCCATTATTATGACTGAATCATCGCCTCCCCATTGCATGGTAGATTGTTTTTTAATAATTGGTTATGGATTCGGTTCTAGTTTTTTTCATCTACTCAAGAGGAGTAAACCTCTACGATCGTTCACTGAAGGGATTTCTCTCTCTTAACTGTAATTAGAGATAATTTCAGTTTTTCCTCCACCTCATCTTGAAAAAGAAAAATGCGAGCTTGGTTTCTGTGGGGGGTCATTTCAGCCATAGCTGTTTCTGATAAAGTTGATGCGATACATTCTTTTGTTGTGTTGCTCGATATTTAAGTTTGCATCTTTTCCCAACCACTGCCAGAAAGTTATGGAATGTCTAAATATGTCTTGTTCTTGTCTAAATTTCATTGGATGTACAGAAGTATCTCAAGTAACTTCGTATTTTTATTCAGTTTTGTGAGTAGGCATGGAAAAATTGAAGTTGAATCTTGATTAACATATTCTCTTTCTGTCAAGTTCTGTTAAAAACCCAGAAAGTAAAAATTGAGTTCGTTTGATTATTGATTAGTTCAGGAATAGGGACCAACTTACTCACCAAGTTCTCGGGTACTATGTCTAACTCTTCTAAAATTTATGAATTTTTAGTCAAAATTGTGCACCTTTGAAGGGTGAAGACTTCGTTCATGACTTGAACTCGTCATAGTTATTGAAAATGGTTGTTTTCGAGTTAGAATCTCATTTTGGATGTCATTTTCAGAATATAGGTTAATTAATTAATGATTTTTGTTCTCTTTTTATTACGAGTAGGTTCATTTAATGATCCCCATGCTTGTAAGTAGGACCCCATATTATGATTTTGCTGAAAATATTGGAAGCCCTTATTTTCTCCGCCATTTATCTGCTTTGTGGTCCAGTTTATTATGTAGAGTTGTCTGCTACTTCGCTGCAACATCTTGTTTTTAACGTTCAATACATGTTTAATAATGTTCTTTTGTTTTGCATGATAGTTTATGGTTTTCTTGAGTTCTTATGAATTGCCAGGTTTAAGTTGTTCAAGATTTCTCTTTTTTAAATATGGGTGATCCATAAAATGTGTTTTTTTTAGCTGTCTTGTTGTTTTGTAGATTATTAAAATTGAGTTTGCTCTCTATATGGATGTTCTTGACAGTAAAAAAAACATTGCATAACCATGAAAAATAATAGTTGATGTAAAGATGCAATTTGAGCCACCCTTTCCAATTTTACGGTCATGAAATTTTATGGTTTTTTAATATTCAACATGTTATGTTTTGATCATTCGATCTTGATTGAAATGCATCCGATCTTCAATTGAGTTTGGTGATGCTTTAGACATTGCTATTGAATTTACAGGATTTTTTTTTAGATTTTTTGAACTTCAACTGCATTTGTTTGGGATAGGCTCATTTATTCATGGGGACTTCGAGTTCATGTCTTGTACTTTTCATTTGATTTTAATTTATATAGATTTAAAACTTTATATATTGAATATCGTGTACGTATTTTCCCTCGATAACTCCGTGAAGATGCTTTCATAGCTCTTCCGTTAGAGTAAATTTTTCTTAAACACTTTATTTCTATTGCAGGAAGATCATAACTTAATCCTGCTGTTAAATTTGACCATGAGAAGGTAAATACAAATCATTAATTATTTATTTCATAATTTTCTTATGCACAGTTGTTGAATTAACTTTCATTACTGTATTTAGCTTTCAGGAATTCTGCGTTTGATGGACTGCTCGCCCAGTTGTACTGACAAGGAATTATTGAAAAAGTGGTTTTTTATCGACAAAAGGATTGGATAAAACTTGTTTAGCTTGATCAGAGTAAATTGCCAGAAACTTCACAGATTTTCAATTAATGGACCTCAAATCTAATCATTCTTCACCTGTTCTTGCCGATCCTGTGCCGATTAAGCAGTCAAGGCTAAGTTTATACGCAACTGTGTTTCCTTACACGTCCTCCAGAGCTGCCTTCTCTCCTGATTTGCTTCTTATTCCAAGGAAGAAGACAGGCATCAGAGATGATGTTCTTTCTAGTGGTTGGCTTGATGCAATGAAAGCCTCATCTCCTCCTCCTAAGAGGATTGCCAAAGATGTTAACGATGAGTTTCCATCATCCGATTCAGATCTTTTATACTGTAATTGGATGGTACTACCCACTTTTCGTGTCATTTTGGACTAACTATTTTTATTATTGTTTAAATGGACATCATTTTATGATTTTAGCAATTGGGAATATTCAATTTTTTTTTCTAGAGAATTATATTTTAGGTAATATTAAGTTTACCTTCTTAGCATATCTTGTTTGGTGACATGTCAGGCTAAGATTGATATAATAAATATTATAAATAATTATTTTAATTATAATACTTTAAATACATAAATCCCAGTCTGACACGACAGCATGTACAATAAGAGAATATGCTAAGAAGATAAATCTAGAATATTACTCTTATATTTTCTTCTTTTTTTTCAAATTGTAAATCCATCTTCACCTGAATTTGTTTGTTTTGGATGAGCTGTTCCTGTTTGTCTTAAAATAGAGTTTTATTTTTTGATTTTCAGGTCAAGTATCCATCTGCACTTGCATTGTTTGAACAAATTGTAGCTCATGCAAAAGGCAAGAGGATTGCGTTGTTTCTCGATTACGACGGGACTCTTTCACCAATTGTAGATAACCCTGATTGTGCCTTCATGTCTAATGCTGTAAGAATAATTTTCAAAGATCACAAAAAGACAAGTTAATTTACAATGTTCTTTCTTTCTTTCTTTCTCTCTCCAAAGGTTATTCTCTCAGAAAATCCTCAAAATTATTCAGATGAGAGCTGCTGTGAAGGAGGTGGCAAAATGTTTTCCGACCGCCATAATTAGTGGAAGAAGCCGCGACAAGGTATGATTTTTGTTTTTGCGATTATAGTCGAATTAAATTAACTTAATTTGATTGATTTTTTATTATAGCTCTGTGTATTATCTGCCAGGTTTATGAGTTTGTAGGATTACCAGAACTTTACTATGCAGGCAGTCATGGGATGGATATTATGGGTCCGGATAGAAAATCAAAATCTGGGAAACATCGTTATAGGAGAGGATTTACTAACAATCAGGTAAAAAAATAGACATTATTATGACGATGTTTCATCTAAATTTCGTGCGTCTCATTTAGATCTATCCTTGACATTTTCTTACTATTCTGTCCTTTACGATAAACAGGAGAAGGAAGCCAAATTGTTTCAACCCGCCAGCGAGTTTTTACCCATGATTGATGAAGTAAGTTCTTGGATGGGATTATGGCAAAGTAGGAAAATTATGACAAAATTATGCAAAAAACACAGAATTTTAAGTATAATTTCTTGCTATGGCAGGTTTTTAAATCACTTGGGGAATGCACGAAGGCAATCGAGGGGGCGAAAGTTGAGAACAACAAGTTCTGTGTCTCTGTACATTACAGAAATGTAGATGAAAAGGTGGCTTCCCCTTTTTCCGGTTCTTTCTTTCGATTGTCCTATGATTCATGTTTCTGGATGTTAATATTTTCTTTCCTTAAATCTCTAGAATTGGGATGTTATTGCACAATGTGTTCATGATGTTCTTAAAGACTACCCACGACTCAGGTTGACTCACGGCCGAAAAGTAAGTTCAATATAAATATTGTATTTTGTCCGATATGGCTATATCGTACGTAGTTAATTCTGATTGTGCGAGCTATTTGGATGTTATGATTGTATTTAGTTTGCTCGAAATTCTTTTGAATCAAGGTTTTAGAGGTTCGACCCGTGATCAGCTGGGACAAGGGAAAAGCTGTGACCTTTTTACTTGAATCTCTTGGTAGGAATCTGTCTATTGTCGAGCGAAAATAGAATCAGTTTATCATTTTCTATAATACTAACAGAAATCCTTGACGATAAATTCAGGGCTCAACGATTGTGACGATGTGCTCCCGATCTACGTAGGCGATGATCGGACGGATGAAGATGCATTTAAGGTTTTAAGAGATGGAAATTGTGGATATGGCATTTTAGTCTCCTCCATGCCCAAGGAAAGCAGTGCATTTTACTCCCTCAGAGATCCATCCGAGGTATAACCCCTTGACTATTATTAGAATGAGATAGTAAAAAGTTTTTAGCTTTCAAAAACTGTTTTTAAAAACCATTTAATGCTTCTATTGACCTTCGTCGTTTGGGGTCGTATTCATCGACAGGTGATGGAGTTTCTCAAGTCTCTAGTGATATGGAAGAAGGCCGGCTCGTTATAATTATTACACCGGCCAGAGTGCGATATATTATACGATAAAGACGGGATTTACTGTCGATAAACATACTCGGGATCGAGAGTTCGGACAGGAGAATTCTGGTGATTGACTTTATATCTGAGGGGAAAAAAGAATAAAATTTCCATTATTAATATGGAAGTTATAGGGGTATTAATCATAATAATCATATCTTAATTGCTTTTTTATATTTTTAATTATTATTGTTTTACATGTTGATTTCCCTTGGAGGATACTTAATGTCTAATTGTTGAATGATTATCATATTGGTTTTGTTTTTTCTTTCGCAGTTCAATTATGAATCGTTCACTAAAATTGTAGTAGTTTTATCGGTAGACCGGATAAAACAATAATTCGCTTTTAGTTCTAGTGGTGGTCAGCGACGTTCTCATCCTCCGTTGTCGTTTCCTTTCCGGCGACAACTTGTTCTTCTTCTCATATCGCTTTTAGTTCTAGTGGTGGTTTCGGTATTGGACAATCGGTAAATTGTATAGAGACAATTAATGAAGAAATTGATAATGACGTTCATTCTTATGGATCTGATAAGAATGAACTCTATATTTATTTAGACACTCGTTATCAATTTTCTTGTGATAATTCGTTTGATATTTTGAGTTGGTAGAAAAATAATGCGGTCGTGTATCTCAGTCTTTCTAAAATGACACGCGATTTACCAACACATCATGTTTTCACTGAGCTTTTGAGTATGCGTTTAGTGCAGATTGACGCGTGTATGACGATCGACGGAGAAGCCTTACACCAAATCTCGTGGAGACACTGATATGCATAAAATATTAGAGTGATGTCGTTACGTAAGACCAACAACGAAACAATGCTTTAGCAGAATAATTCTAATTATTTATAATTAAAAAACTATTAAATTTTTATATTTATAAATGTTTATATTATGCATTTGATCGATAATTAAATAAGTGTCAACCTAGTTATGATATATCTAATATGTAGGGATACAAGTGTCATTTTTTTAAAAATGTAATTTTTTAATTATATATTTTTTTAAATAATAATAATAATAAATAGCTAAGTTGGGAGAAATGGAGAAGAGAATTTTCATTTAATCTCATTCCCTTTCCTTGAATCTTTGCAGGAAAAATCATCCAAACTAGTATAAACACAAGATCACACAGCAACACTACACCTCGGCATCCGGCCTGCACGGTCTAGTCCCCCGGTCCGACCCTAATTCCTGAATTTTGGCAGCCACTTCGGACATAACGAGCCGAGTCAGAAAAAGTCCGGCTACCAGTGCTGCTCCCATCAACATTGTGAAAACGGCGGACCAACTCTGAGACGAAATGTAGCCGGTCAGCAACGGTCCGATTGCAGCCCCGACCGAGCCCGTTCCGTCTATGATGGCCGTCACAGTGGCCAAGGCTCTCCCATTTCCTTTCAACGAACTATGCGTCCCCAAATCGGCCGACACCGCCGTCGTTATAAGAGAGTACGGCCCGTTTATGAACAACCCGGCTATGAACATGAGCACGATATTGACCGGAAGCGATACATGGCCAAAGTTTCGGTAAAAGAAGAGCGCCGGTATAGCACAGTACATGAAAGTCGCGGCCGTTATTGCTCTGGCATTGAGACGATCGGAAATGTGGCCGGCGAGAATTCCTCCGACCACCCCTCCGACGTCAAACAATGTCGACAAGTTTCCGGCCATCGTACTCGATAAGTACTTTCCATCAATAGCTGTATGGCTAATGTAGAATGGTAGCCAATACAAAAATGTATAGGCAACCAACTTCGCGAAAAAGAGGCAAAGAGCGAACGGAGCTACTCCCGGAATTCTCCAAGCCTCGATAAATCCGACCGCTTTATGATCTGATCCGGTCTCGGTTTTCAACAACGGTTTTGTCAATTCCTTTTCGATTCCTTCTTTAACGGGGGAATGCAATTCATCGTCTTCCTCGGAGATTCCAACCGATACCGGACTCACCGGAAGCAAAAGAAAAACGATCAATCCAAAGAAACTTATCATGAGACCGGGCAAAAGCATGGACCAACCCCATCCATAGCTCAGCATAGACGAAGCAATCAACGAGCCGGCAATGTTTCCGAGGGAGGTGTGAGCATTCCAAACGCCCATGATCAGCCCTCTCTTGCTCTTCCCGAACCAATTTCCGACCACCGCCACCACGGACGGCCATCCTGTGGACTGGAAAAGACCCGAGAGCATTTGGATGATCAAGAAGTAGTAAAAGCTATGGATATCTAGCCAATATCCAAACCCGAAAAGCGACGTGAAGAGCCCGGTTCCTAACATTCCGATTGTCAAAAACAACCTCAAATCCATCCGATCGGCTAGATGGCCGGAAAAAAACATTCCTCCGGCATAAACTCCGAGAAACGCCAAGTCGATCTCGCCCAGCACGGTCGTCCCGTCGCTCCCGTTGAACGGAGACCAACCATTTCCGGCAGGTGAAGAGCTCTTCTTGCCCTCTAATGGCGTCCCCCATAGAGAAAATTTTAAGCTTACGTTGGGCGACTGAGGATCAAGAGCGCTTTTCACAATACTCGTTGTTTTTCTTGAAGCGTGGTAGCTGGCATATGCTAAAAATGTTACAATTAGAACAATTGCCTGGTGGCTTTTGAACGAAAGCTGTCTTCTTTTTACTGATTCAATCAATTGGATTCCGGCGGGTTTCCGGCGATTTGTTTTTCCGGCGACCTCTATGTTTGAATCCATCCGTACAATTCAAACCCAAAGTACGAAAAAATTTGCTCTAGCAAACCCTAAAGATCAAGCTGCAGAAAGAACGCAGCGTGTTATCAAATCCAAATGAACAGAAATTGACTTCAGTTTCGAAATATAACTAAATTCAACCTGAAAACGCTCCTGAACAACTCAGATTCTTAAAAAAGAGAGTTAATCAAATCAAATTAAGAGAAAACCGAGAAAAGACCGTCTTAAAATCGAATTCCAGCTGAATCGGAAACGAGTTCATCCAATCAAACCCCGTCGAAATGTTTTCGAATCGATCGTCTCCAAAAGTCAAAGACAGACCATCGAAAGCGTGATGAAAACGAAGATTCGAGGAAAATAATGAACTCTTCAAAACACAAAAATGGAATCCCCCACCAAACAGTCAAACTTTCTTCGTTGAGTATCAAAAAACTATCAACAAAAAAACAGATAATGAAGTTGACCCAGAAAAGAAAAATCGCGGAAAAGACTCACCCTAAAACGTAGCGAATCGATCTGATTCTAGATTCTCTCCCTACCCATTTGCCGCTTGCGTCTGGGTTTCTAGTTCGTCTCTTCGATTTTCTCGTACAAACGAGGAACACCAGTGAAGGATTCTTGAGATTTTAAGGACGATGAAAATACTCTGTTAGTTCGTGAAATTACGTTACTACCCTTACCGTCGTTGGTCCCTTGCCTGTAATTTTCTCTGTATTCGTGGGTGGTTTGGGAGTTGCACGTTTCTTCATGAATTTTCAACAATAATCTTAATGCATGGGATCACGTGTAGGCAAAATTAGAACGAAAGTACAAATTAGAAGGACTAATTTTAATTTAATTTTAGTTTTAATTTTTAAAAATAAAAAATT
>QAOC01039563.1:253380-264611 GCA_003255005.1 Begonia fuchsioides | reverse complement strand
CTTGTTCAATAGTTCTACCAATAATTTAATGAAATATTTAGTTGATACCCTTTTGAAAAATATGAATGAGGCGTGCCAAGTTTGACTGTGCTAGTGGCTACTTGCTGAATCAACCGCGGGTAATTCTTTTGTTTCAAAAATTCTTAAAAAATACTGTGGAGATCAACGCAATTCAGTCTAGATAAACACTCAGCTAGTGGAAGGACGACCTAGTTCCGCTAATTACTCTTTGTGAGAGGTTAAATCATAATAATTCAGTAGTTTAGAGATGAAAGGCTCGTATCTAACATTACAAAGAGCAACGTCAATATTGAGGAATTAAACTCACACACTATGGTGACTTGACAGTGCCTTCCAATGATCAGATGTTGAGGTTTTCCTATAATCATATGTCAGAGCCTCTATGCATGATCTAAAATTGGCATTCATGCTCATCATATGTAGATGATGGCTGACTATCATACTCAGCAGATGAAGATAATTGATAACTATCATACTCAACAGATGACTATGATTGATCGCTTAGAACGCACAGTGAATGAGATGCGACGCACGATGAATACAACTGAGCTCTTTTGAGTTTCTCTTTTTAACCAAAGTCATCAACGGCCTCTACTCGATTTTTGTAATTTTCAGTAATACTTTATTTAAATTGTTAGTTTATTGTAATTTTTTAGTTGATAATACTATTTGACATCACAAAAATTGCTCAAGTATTCAAGTAAAAACAGTAAAATTACACACAATCAATTTCGGATCCCCATCTTGGCCAAGTTGGCCACCTTCGGTGAGGTTCTAGATTTTGGACGGGTTCTTGCACTGGGGGGTTGGTTAGTTTGGGACCCTTGTGTGCAAATGTTGAATCTCATGAACATTTCTTCATCTGCATTCGATCAGCGTGTGACTAAGGTAGATGCTCTTCTGGGACATGATTTATTGTTATGCCCGCTCATACCACATGTCTCACAATGCATCGTTCCGGTTCTTCGGCTCATGGAGGTGCTACTACGTTGGGACTCATCCATGTCTTTGGTCATTTACTTTTTTGGTCGACCATGTTTACGTCTAATTTTTGGAGGCATTAAAGTACTAACTCATGCAGTATTGTAGAACCACATGTCTCGTTCAACACTCTATAAAATATAGAATGAATATATACTTAAGTATGTATCCCGATGATAAAATCGATGAATGTAGTTATCGATGGGTGCTCGCAAATACTATAAAGCGGAGATAGCATACACACACGGGATCTCTATCAGTTCCCATTTATAGCAGTTGCAGGTCGTATTGCACATATTAACGATGTATTGCTTTCTCCTGCTACTAATCTCATACATGATATTTCTTGAAAAAACAACACTTTAATTCCTTATATCTCGGATCAATTGATTTAATATCCTTCTTATTCTCGGGCATAGCATATATGACGATCTAAACATATATTCATGTCTTTTCACAATACGTATTGAGATCAATTTTCTTATCATCTCCAGCATTCTAATGATATGTTTATCTCGAACTGGAAAGATAACGTTGTTTAATGACTTGTCAATGGCGAACGGGTTATGGAAGTGCAACCTTGTTGTGTGTCTTTTGAATCTGGCTTCAGTCGAGACATGTGTTGTGTTCCGTAAAAAATCTTTGTATATTTCAACATGAAAGCTTTTATTAAAATTGGTGCATAATGTTTAAGACAATTTATGATAGACATTACTAAACTTCTCATGAATTGCATTCACAAGCTCCTTTGTCTGTCTGATATTACACTTCACCTAAATTGACTCGGACTATTGATGTATTGTGTTAAATGATGGAGAAATCAGCTCCATGAATCTCCACACTCCGACTCCACTACCACATATGCAGCAAGATAGAGTCTATCATCAGAGTCAATATTGATTCTCGTCAACAGATGACCTGGACACGCACCTTGGGATGACAACCATCGAGACATATAATTGATCTGACAAATTCAACAATTGCTCGCATTCATTCGAACATGCATACATATATTCGTTCAAATTCAGAAACGACATCTTCACGTGTGTCGTATAACATTCGGGCTTGATGTCAACTTTGTTGCAAGAGTTAGATCTTCTTAGCTCCTCCTCATACTGCTGAAGAAATTGAAATTGCTCCTCGCCAAATCCTTCATTCAACTTACGCGCTTCTAGCCAACTTCTAATCGTAATATTCGTAGTTATGGTAACATTGTTATCCTTCCTTACAATCTCGATAACAGAGAGAATCTCTCACGCAGAATGACTCTTGAACCTATCACCATAGTTAGTGGTCACTCATCTTGTTGATACAAGTCAATTTTCTAAGACTCGAGCACAAATATGACTATCAATGAATGTTTTTATTTGAATCGTTTATTCATTGTTCATTTTTGAAACATGAAGGCATCATAGACATTCATCTATATTCACTGCTGTTAGTCGGTTACTATCAATTCTTTTGAAATTTTTAGAAATTTTATCCTTTAAATTCTTTATAAATTTATATATTTTTTAAAGATAAAGCTCGTCTCGGCTATTAGAGGCAAGCTTAAAACTTCATTAGCATCATCATCGTCTAAGTCGGGTGACGTAGTCAAAACTGTCATATTTGCATTGTCATACCCTAAACCTTACTCAACCCATATTTGTTTCATTTTCTTCTAATTCAACGACGCTCATCATCGCATGTTGTCACTAGTTGCTCGAACTATTAATCATTCTTGTAAATATAAAATTTTATAATATATAACTCATAATTTGTAAGTATTTTTTAAATTTATAAATTTCAAGTAACAAACTAATTGAATATATAAGTTGTAGAGGAATTTAGATGTCTGAATGAGTATTATTACATCTGTATCATATGCACTTACCCTCTTTCATACACACGGGACTTTCATTCAAACATCTGNGACGAAGCTTTGCTACAGATCTCGCTCCGGTGTCGGAATCTGACGCGTTTCAAGATCCGTGGCTGCCGAGAAATCACCGATACTGGTATTGCAATTTTCGCTATGAATTCCAAGGGACTGAAGAAGCTCTCTTGCAGTTCCTGTATGTTCGGAGCCGCGGGTTTAAACGCAGTCCTTCAATTCTGCACAAACCTCGAAGAGCTCGCTGTGAAGCGACTCCGAGGAGTCCACGATAGCGCCGAGACGATCGAGCCAGGCCGCGAAACGGCTTCATCGCTCAAATCAATTTGTTTGAAGGAGCTCATCCACGGACAGTGTTTCTCACCCCTAATTATTCGTTCCATAAATCTCAAGAGTTTGAAGGTTTTTCGCTGTCTGGGAGATTGGGATAGCATTTTGGAGCTGATGGCGGAGAAACACCGAAACCTCGATCTGGTCGAAATTCATCTAGAGAGGCTGCAGGTAAGTGATTTGGGACTTTCAGCGATTTCCAAATATCTGAATTTGGAGATTTTGCGGATTGTGAAGACACCCGAGTGCTCCAATTTCGGATTAGCCTGCATTGCTGAAAACTGCAAACAACTGAAGAAGCTGCACATCGACGGGTGGCGGACTAATCGGATCGACGATCAGGGTTTAATTGCTGTGGCTAAACAGTGTACGAATCTAGAGGAACTAGTTCTAATTGGGGTGAATCCTACTCTATTGAGTCTAGCTCCATTAGCATCAAATTGCCAAAAACTAGAAAGACTGGCCCTCTGTGGGAGTGGCACTGTCGGGGACCTCGAGATTGCGTGCATAGCTGCCAAATGCGTGGCGCTGAAGAAGCTCTGCATCAAAGGATGCCCCATTTCTAACATTGGGGTCGAAGCTCTGGCATGGGGATGTCCCAATTTAGCCAAGATCAAGGTGAAGAAGTGCATTGGAGTCACCGGAGAAGTCGCCGGGTGGCTGCAGGAGAAAAGAGGATCACTAACCATAAACTGCGAATCGTACGAAACTGATGGTTTCGATTCCGCCGGTATCAACGTCGAAGCTCAAGAAAATGGCATGCCAGCAGACCCCGACGAAGCTACGGGCGATGCACGGGAGGTCGCCAATGGTCGAAATGGCCAACTTTGGACGCAATTTGGACTTCAATTGGGGAGAAATTTCATGAGTCGGACGGTTAGGAGGTGGTATAACGGAGATTCTAGCGCCGGTGGCTTACAGTTGGGCGATTCTCGATGATTTCGGCTGTTGATTGATTTCTATATAATTCTTGAGCTCCGACGACGATACTCATCGAGAGCCACACTAGCTTGGTCACTTCTATAAATCAATAATTACACATTTCTTAATTTACAAGCATTGTTTTTCATCATTTGTTGTTGTTCATCAAAATGTTTAATGTTTATGGATTCGGTACATGATCGAAGAAGATTCAATCATGCAGAGAAGATGAGATTCCTGATTCTTTCTATCTGATTTCCTTTCATTGCTCGTGTTCTTGGTTTCAGTTTTTTCACTATTCAATGAATCAATAATTTGATCGCCGCATCTAAACGTTCTGGATGAGACAATAATAATCGGAATGATCACCGCAATAATGAGGCTTGGCTAGGGTTTGTGAAGACGATCGGGAGAGAACATGGAGGATGAAGAATTGACTTTCTGCACCGTGGATGTAGAACAGCTGTCCCAGCTGATCTGAACCACGTAATCTAACGTCTCCATATTCATTCCTGCATTGTTAAACTCTGATCGTTAGATAGCTTTGATTCACGTAATGGTCAACGATTCAACGCGTAAAATTTACAACAGATGTACCATGAACGAAGGCTACTGACTACATTATCACATTTCTAGAAAAGAATAATCCTTTATCCGGTTGAGTTGAACCGCCGGTTCATAAATCATGCCTTGGTTTCAGAGGCAACGAAAACCAGTTGGCTACGACGAAAGCCAATTTAATAGAACAAGGCGGAGGGGGGAACCAATGTCCCTTGTTCTTCTCACACACAAGATCGGCGATTAGAGAATGATGGATCTAGGGACGGCGGGATTAAGCGCCGACGACGATCTCTCATCGAACTCTCCTGCCGCTGCCGTCTCGCGGTGGACCCACGCTGTCTCTCGCAAATACCAGCATCTCCTCGACAAATCCACTCTTCACGTTCTGTACCGCTGGATCGCCTGCCTTGCCCTCGCTTTCATCTATTGTATTCGCGTCTTCTTCGTCCAAGGATTCTACATCGTGTCGTATGGATTGGGAATTTACATCCTCAACCTTCTCATTGGCTTCCTGTCTCCCCAAGTCGACCCGGAGATCCGTGATCTTCACGATGGGCCTACTCTTCCGACACGGGGATCAGATGAGTTTCGGCCTTTTGTTCGCCGACTTCCTGAGTTCAAGTTCTGGTGAGTTGCTGTTTGTGATTATAGTTTCCATTTCCTCGTTGATCATTTTAGGGTTTGTTTAGCCTCATTAACCATGATTTACGCAATACTCCTATAACACTACCTGAGATGGATTTGGAAATGTTGATATTTTGAATGTTGTTGCTTCTCATTATTTATGTTGTCAACTATGTAGTTGTAGACCTTCAATTTGAATCTCTTCAAGGCAACTTACAATGAATTCGAAGAATTTGCACGATTGGTAGACTCAGTTTTACAGAAGAAGATTACAATAAGAATTCAAATTACGAGTATGCTGAGGATGCAATGATGTAATTCTGATGGAATTTTAAGAATTCTGATTACTATTATGATGTGGATGCTTTATTATGATCGGGATGCAATCATCTGTTTGGATGAAAAATTTAAAGTATGGTCATGATACAATTGCCTATCATTGAAAGGTTTCCTTTTCCGTTCAATTTGCAATTAATTATCATGTCCACAATGGGAAAGGGACTGCATAAAGAGTTGAATTTAGAAGGCAATGCAATAGAAAAGGGACTACATAAAGAGTTGAATTTGCGTCAAAGCTTAGGCCCATAATGTTATTTATGGCAAAGCATTTCCATTTTTTACTTTATCAGTTGTTCTTTAATCTGACAATATCAGTGCTATGAAGAGATTATATATTTCATTGGTGTCATTATATATTGTCATGTTATACTGACTTCTGAGAAAGGTTGTGAGCCCATTTGATTTAGAGTATCAGTGAAGTAATTTCGTTTTTCTTAGCTTTCATTTGTGGAATAATGATTTAACTGTTCGACTAACATCTTACATTATGATCTTTTTACTAATAAATGTTGTTTTTCTTTGCTGTCTTAAGGTACTCACTAACAAGAGCATTTGTAATTGCTTTTGTGATGACATTCAATAGTGCATTTGACGTACCTGTGTTCTGGCCTATCCTTCTTTTCTACTGGATTGTATTGTTCACTATGACAATGAGAAGACAAATAGAACATATGATCAAACACAAATATGTACCATTCTCTTTCGGAAAACAGGTAATCACAAATTGCATTTAAATACATATTTTTTGTCTTACTCTGGTTGAAAGACCAGGGTGCAACGTTGTTCATTGTCTTCCGAATTGAATCTTTTCTATTGATTTTAATTGTTCTTAATAGCGATATGGGGGGAAAAGTGCATCTTCAACAGATAGCCAGAGCCTTGATAAAGACTAAACCTGTTGGGGGTATACTTAACATACATGTTTCTATATAGTTGACAAAGCTATGCTCTGTCATTTAACTTAATCTACTATATGTTTCACCTGCAGGGAATTCCGGAGAGCGTGGTTAAGATACCAGCGTCTTGTGGTTTACCTTAGGCTCGGTACCTTTATAACTTCCGTAAATTTTCTCGGATCAAGCTTTCATTCATCCTCATTACAGTTAAACGTTTGCAAGAATGAGTGCTGGAAGGTATGTCTTTCTGCTCCTTGGCGTTTTAGTTGAAGGTGCATGCTACGATCTTAGTATTAAATTCACAAGCTTCTGTTCTGCCACGCAAATTATTAAAAGCCCTTGCATTCCAGCAGGTCTAGTAGGCACTCATTAATTTTCCTTCTTAGACTCTCGTTAATTAATGGATTTTGCATGGAATTTGGCTCCATTCAGATGTTTATTTATCTCCTATTAATCTCATTACTTTGCTGACAGTGGTTAGAAATGATCTATGCTTGTAGTCTGTAGTTATCCATTTTCTTTGAACTCTAGAATATCCATTTCAATCATGAAAATGCTACATTTCATGGGCAAATCTATCAAATAACACCAGATATCCAATCAGAATTCGACACCCAAAAAACCCGGAAGATATTTGCAGTCAAAAAAGAAGATGAATCGACCCATACAAATATTTTCAATCCTCAGCGAACAAGAACCAACTCACATCAGCCTGTAATATGGTTGAACAGATCGGCCACCTCCTCGTCGCTGCCGAGCCAATGCTCGATGATTCTGCAGTAATGCAAGTACCCGACGTCCTCCTTGGAGTTGACCAAGTTGTCCATGAAAACAACTTTCGAGGCCACTCGTTTTTGCAGTCGAGATGACACTGCTCGAATGCTATCAAATTGAGGAAGAGCGATTTGGTACCGTTGTGGATTAGGAGGTGGGGGAATCAGAGAACTCCGTTTTTGAATTTGGTCCCAAAATCGATCTGTTTTTCTCCACTTGAATTTGATTCCAGCTTCTTTGAGTTCCGTTACACAGTGTGTTACACAGTGTATTAGTTGCTGTCTTCTTTTGTCTGCCACTCTGTTTCGGTGAGACCATCTCTTCATCCAGATTCTAGGCACCAGTTTTGGGCCGGCGCGGAGGAGGCTTTGCCGGAAAACATCGAGGCAGTGCAGCCCTACCTGATCCGCCAAAGTGTCAAAGATTTTTTTGTGTATCCGAGCATTATTCTAGCTGGTTTCTTCTGCTCTTCGTCAATGGCTCGTCGGTCGGCTTTAGTGGGTCAAAGAAACTGAGGGCGAGTCTCTCCATGATCCCCCTTTGATTAGGATCACTGAATTGAAGGCCAAAGAGGCGATCAAGAATGAAAAGTGGTATCTGATTTTCCAGCATTATCATATCCCGCTGAATCGAATGCATCGTCCCTCTCACTGCAAAAATCGGGCGGCTCCGCAGGAGAGCTCCAGCACGAAGCAACCGTCGAGGACCATCATCTCGACAAACTCGTTGCTGCTTAAACTGATTGATCCCTCGTAGCATTCTCGAGCCCTTTCTTCGAGCTCTTTCATGGCGTCTAGATAGATCTTAACGTCGTGGTTTGTCCTCTTAAGAATATGGTTCAGACATCGTAATTTATGGGTTTCCATGTGGCGAAGACGTCTCTTGCTATGGTGGTAAGGTCCTAGAGAGAGGATTTGCGGGACATAAGCTTTATCGTCGCCCTCCCGGAGATAGTGAGGGACTCTGTAAATACCGAGCTTTGCCCACGAGCTCTCTTCGTCTTTTTGGCGCGCTTGCTTAAGCTTGTCTCTAATGGAGATCACCCACTCCGATTCCGGCGATTTTGGTTCTTCGTTTTCGTCCACAATCTCAAGGGGCAGAAATGGCAGCAGTTCTCGATTCTGGATTTGATTTGGAGAACGTGGCGCCAAATCCAGTGAGCTGGAGGTCGGGGAACTGGTCGGAAGTCCAGATTCAACAGTTTCTCTGAGCTTGAGGGTGATGAGGTACCAGCTCAAGAGCTCCTTGTTGAAAACAGCCACCATTTTCAGTCAAGTTGGAGCTTTTCCTGGTTTGGATTGAAGAAAGATTCAAACTTGGAGCATTCGAAAGATTATCTGATTAAATTAACCTTGAGAATAGATTCTAAGATCAGCAACAAGAGATCAAAAACCTCTTTTATAGAGTATTCAATTCTTGATTGAATCCTAGAAATGATATCCCAATCCCGAATATTTGGATTTCAAAAATGGCAATAAAATTTCCCAAAAATTGCAAAAGTTCCTTAGTTGAGGCAACTCCACTTGAACGAGTAATTAAAAATCGTGTAAAAACTGATCAAAAGAATAAGAATTAAATGCCACGCGAAATCAACAAAGATGCATTAAAATTCAATATTACAATTAAAGCCTGAAATCGCAGTTCCACAATTTTATCTTCTTCAGCTGCTGCAGCTTTCCATATCAATGGATATTTCTTTATATGCACAATGACAACAATCGAAAAGAAAAACAAGGTTAAACCCAGGACCAATGGAGATTATTGGATCGATCGGAGCAACAATGTCCGACCCTTTTCTCGGCTCCCGAACAGCTGGAAAGCCGGCCGTCAAGCGCCGACGATGTTCTCAGCAGAGGTGGAAACTTGTTGAATCGGGTTCTGCTCACTGTTCTTAACTGGGTAGGATGCCTCCATTGCAATTCCGCATTTGCCGGTGTAGATTTCTACGTTGCGCTCCATTTTTATGTACCCATTTTCTCCCCAATCACTTCCCCAGGAGTTCCTCACGAGCCAGTAGTCGACGCCCTTTTCGCTGCCGTAGCCGACGGCGACCACGCCGTGGTCCAACGCCGATCCGCACTCGCCTGTAAATACCCCCTGCATTTATGCAAAACTTCCTTTAGTTTGTTGTGTTCAACAACTACTGTTCATCTTATGATTAAATTTATTGATCGAAGAATAACTTGTTGAAACAATGATGAGAGAGATGGCTTACCGACTGATAAAATTGGAAAGTTCTTCCACCGGCTTCAATGGCGACGCTGACGGGCTGATGGGCTACAGCCTTCTTCAACGCTTTCTCGTTGTAAGCCGGAACGTCCTCGTACGAGTCGATGCTTACGACCTTTGCGTTCTTCTGCGAAATCCACATTTTCAAAGTGTTAAAATCAGATAAAAAAATAAAATAAAATTATGGTTGAGATCGAACCTTGGTGGGATCACATTGGCCGTCCACTCCTGCATAAGGGTAATCGTCCTCGCTGTCGATTCCGCCATTGTCGATGATGAACTGGAACGCGTAGTCCATCAGTCCGCCGTTGCAGCCTTCGTCGTAGTCCCGGTCGCAGTCAACGAGCTCCTGCTCTGAGAGAGAGATCAAAGCCCCGGTGGCGATCTGGTTCAACCCTTCCACTGCAGCAATCGTCGAGAACGCCCAGCAGCTTCCTAATAGATTTACCCGTACAATAACTTTTTAGAAGATATCCTAAAAGTTCATCATTTCATTTTCTGATTGCAGATCAGAGTCCAAGTAAAATGAAAGGATAATCAAAGCTCGGAAGGGAAGGCCATGGGGTTCGAATAAAGATTAGTTTGGAGAAATATTAAAATAAGAAAAAAAGAAAACAACAAAACAAATACAACTAAGCCACACGCTTCTGTCCAACAGTCAAACTCTATCTTCTTCGCCGAACTACCATTCTTGTGCAGTTTCATATCCAGATTCATGGTAGAATTCTATCAGCATCAACGCCATTAATGTTTAACTAAGAAAATGGAAGAAATAGTAATCATAATGTTTACCGCAGTATCCTTGATCTTTGACCGGATTGACTGCACCCTTCGCCCTCCAGTCCACCGCCGCAGGTAGCCTGTCTCCGGCTCGGAAAGCGTATCGCTGGCTGGCCCTCTTCGCCTTCATTACTCGCCTGGCGGAATCGCTCCGAACTCCCAAGTACATGGCTCTGTACTCCTCGTTGGTCAGATCCGCAAACCTGTTCAAACCCACCTCGTACGATCGGTTTTGAGCGTTGTGTTCGTCGATGAATCTCAGATTATCCTTGAAGATTTGAAATCTCTTCTCTTCTTCGCCCACTGCGTTGTATGACTTACGGTGCTTGGCCATCCAGGAGGTATATAATTCCATAATCTCCGACTCCGATCTCTGGGACGACTGATCGGCGGAGATCAGCGTGGCTGTGGAGAAGAGGACGAGGAGGAGTAAACCAGGTGTGGCTGAGGCCATTGTTGGATTGGAGAGGAAGATTGGACAGAGGGAAAAAGAGCTGTATCTGGGCATTTCTAGCAAGAAACGCCATAATTTATAAGCAATCGAGAGACAGTCATATACGCCTTAATTTTTCTTTTTTCTTTTTTCTTTTTTTAAATATTAATACAAAAGTCTTCTTCATAAGATTAATTATATTTTCTGTAATAAATATGATATAAGATATTCTATTTTCCGAGGGAGACCTGCAAAGTTAGCTGCAACTATCAGTCTTGGGCCAGGCCAGGCCGGTTCGGCTTTTTTTAGGTTTTAAAGGTTTGGTATTGACTTTCTGTTTCTTTTTTTTTTCTCTACAAATTAATTGCATCTATGCTTATTGCTTGCCACACCAACCTAGGGGTGGTTTGAATTTTAATTTTAATTTTAATTTTAATTTTAATTTTAATTTTAATTTTAATTTTAA
>QAOC01039563.1:216651-242899 GCA_003255005.1 Begonia fuchsioides | reverse complement strand
ATTCCTCTGATCGGACAATTTGCACTACAATGATTGGAAGATGATTTGAAGCTCTGATAAACCATTAGCGATCTCCATTGTCCTGACCTTCTTTGTATTGAAAAATAGACATTTGAATGAAATGAATTTGTTGTTATCAAATAGTTTATTTCTAAATGCTTCTCATTCTTCACGAATGAGGAAGAAGAACTATATCAAAATCTTTGATTATGATGGTGGCTGTCAGTCGTTAGATTCTAGATTTTATAGCTCAAGTACAAAATATGGTCTCATCAAAGTCATCAACTACTTGAATGGATCCTCAAAAACATAATCATGAACATTTCCCAGAATCATAATAAACTTACCAAATAATATCTCATGATATGTTAAATAACAAAAAATTAATAATTGGTTAAGATAATAGCTTATACAAAATCATCTCGTTCAAATTTGCTTTGTGTGTGATCTCAAGTTTGTTTCGTGTGTGATACCAAATCCACCATATCTTCAACAGTTGTTTCACATATTTGTTCCACCTCATGAGATGCCATTATTATTTGATTTCTAACCTGATAACAAAACAACTCGTTAAAAAATTAATAATGACTTAATAAAATGTAAAACATAATAAATATACTTACAATGCTCTCGTTTTTTCTAGTTCTTTTAGTTTTGTTGGTTAGACTAAGTCTTTCAATTTGCAATTGTTTTCTCTTGAACGGTAGTCTACCTTTGCCACAAACTACAAAAGGAGTAAGCACATGATGATCTTTGCTTCATGGAGGGTCTTCTTTTAAGGCTAATGTAATTTTCTAGCTAGAAAATTCATTTGTCTTTATTCTTTGAATCATTTCAGTTATCCAATCCATAACTTATTGAGTTTTATTTTCACAAATAGCCCCTAAATCAGCTACTTGATGAAACATAGAACACATTTCGCTTTCTGGGTTTATCAACCAATCAGAATAGCATATTTTTACCTTTTTGTTAGATCTTTTCACATCTTTCCTCCATCGTCGAATAATATATTCTTTTAGAATTTCTTTTATTTTTCTATGGATTAATATTGTAATAGCATGTTTGCACAATATCCCTCTAAATTGAAACAAACGACAACTACATTCTATTTTCATTTCCTCGGTCTTGAATTTAACTGTAAAGAAGCATGATCGTTTTGACTCTTCGTTCAAATCTCCAGATATTGTATAAACTCCCAATGAATCATCACAATGTGTTATTTCACAATACATTTTCTCAATAAGCTCTGCTTGAAACTCCTTAAATTTTGTTGTAGTATATACATCTTGATACTGCTTCTTTATTTCATAATGTGTAATGCAAGGAACTCTAGCATTGAATGATTTATAATCCATTTGATTTTCTTTTTCCACTTTATTTCGTAACGCATTCTCGTATTGTTCTACAAACTGTTTCAATGTCGTCTTTGAATTGATATAACCATCAAAGAAAGCACTTCGTTGAGTTGTAGACATTCCTGCTCAAAATGTATCCTTTAAAAATGCTAGAATCCAACGTTTGCGCTCATTATATAACTCTAGCAACCAAATACTATTTTGAAAGTCATAATTCTCAATAAACAACTTTCATTTATCTTCAAACTCTTCAATTGTCAAACACTCATAAACAACATTTTGTCATGTTGACTTTATTGAATCATATTGTTGATAACTTCTTAATTTTTTAAGTAGTTTTTTCATGATATGCCACAAAGACCATCTATGTCTGTCTTAAGAAAAACTTTCTCAATAGCCTTTTTCATTGCTTTGTCTTGATCTTTAATTATGGAATTAGGATGATGATTTTGCATGCACGAAAGCCATGATTGGAATAATCATGTAAATGTACTTGTGTCCTCATTTGATAACAAGCCACATCCAAATAAAATTGATTGACCATGATGATTGACTCCAACAAAAGGAGCAAAAGACATGTCATACTTGTTAGTCAAGTAAGTCGTATCAAAACTGACTACATCGCCAAATTCTTGATAAGCAATTCTACTTCTTTCATCTGCCCAAAATACATTCTTTAATCTCCTATCATCGTCCAAATTCATCATGTAAAAGAAATTTGAATTGTTAGACTGCATTTCTAAAAAATAATTTTGAATCGCAGCAGCATCTCCATCACCAAGGCATAATTTTCTAACATTACTAAGAAAATTATAACAATCTTTCTCAATAAATGGAACTTGGTCATGCCCACCAGCCTCAATTACTACAGAATTAAAGTTTTTTGTTTGGCCTGATTCCTGCTCGATCATTTGTTTCAAACTTTCTTTTCACATATTCCTTCATTACTCGATTACGCTTGTAACATCGTGATTTTTGGGGACTCAAGTCATGATTATGATCAAGTATAGTAATAGTAACACGACACTTTCCATCCGGAGATAAAGCTCCTCGAAGCTTTGCTTTATAATTTGTTCTAGAAATTGGATGCATTTTGAATGCATTTTTTGATGTAGACTGTGAAAAGCCCGAACGAGAACAAGCATAAGTTATCCATCTGATATTTCCATCTGAATCTTTGGTCAAACTTCTTGTCAATACAGGAAATCCAATCGCATTGTCATACTTAACATAAAAATTCAGCATTTCATCCATTGTATCAAAAATCATTCTGACTTGGGGCTCTTCTATTTCATCTCTAATAGGTTTAATATTCAAATTGTTTGTCACGGTTTCATTTGTTTCATTTTGCGTCAAAGCGCTATCTATTTTCATGACCATTTGTGTTGATAAAATCACCAAAATATTAAAAAAAACAATCTAAACAAACTAAAACAACAATTCACAAAATTCAGACTATACTATAACAACAACAAACACATAAGGAAATAGAGAAACAACAATAAAATCAAAATTGCAAGAACACTGGAAAAAAATAGGATAAAAAACAAGGTTCGATACAAGGCAAAAAGAACAGACTCAAATATAAACAAAAAGAAATTGGACATCGACAACAAATATAGAAACAACATCAAATAAATGAAAATTTCAAGAATACAGAAGACCAACCAACAAAAAAAATTACCTTTTTGTCGTTTCTTCTTTGTTTGTTGTTAAAACGGCTAAATAGATGGTTATATCGGGAAGAAGACTGCAGAATGGTCAAGAACACCGGAGCTGGAAATTTCAAAAAATGGTTCGAAAAGATACGAAAATTTAAAAAAAAATCTAAACAAACTAAATCTATGGGAAACAAAATTAAGACTGAAATGAACCTACAAGAAGAGGGCGAAGACGGAGGCGATGGAAGCAACGAAAGAGATGTGAGCAAGAAGAGAGAGAAGAAGAGGGAAAGACGTGAGCAAGAGAAGGGGGAATGTGATAGAGATTAGAGAAGGAATGACATTTTTGGGAGAAGAATAATGTAATTGAATGCACAATTATAAATATAATTAATTTTTGATTAGGTGGAATTGCTACCTCAATGCCACATCAGCAGGTATGACAAGAGAATATGACAAGAGGGTAAGTGCAGACTTACTCAGCTGTGAAAGCAAACCAAATTGTTATTAGACTTATGGTTTGAATAATCTAACTAATCGAATTAGAAAATAGTTTGACTCGGGCAAGCCTAGTACAGAAAGACGACTTTTCAAGTAATTTTGATCATATTTTTATTGAATTGCTTGATGTTTTTAATGATTTGCTTGAAAATTTTGATTGCATTAAGACTAAACAAAATACTTTGAAAAAAGCAAAAATGTTTAGTTAAGCATGTTAGTTTTTTTTTCATTTAGAAAATAAAATTAATGTCTTGAAAAAGAAAAATCTCGACTTTTTTGCATTGCTATTGATTTGATTGAATATCCTTTTTCCATATTGAACCGAGTTTTTTTTTATTTGAAGGGAGAAAGGTAAATATGGAATTCTGAATGAATATTATTTTAGATGTTTATTGGATTGAATTGAACATATATTTTGTTTATTAATTTTTAAATGTATTTTTTTTATATTTTAAAAAAAAATAGAGCCGAACCCACTATTTTAGTTATGGTTTTGGACCCATTGGCAATTTTCTTGTTCCAGGGTCTGAAAGTGTCATCTCGAGAGGGAATAATCACGCATCGATAGAGTTGAGTAAGACCCAATGGGTCATTTCTTCTTGTAAGAGTGCAAGGTAATAGATTATTAGATGGATATTCCTAATCTAAAGCTTTAACGAATCCGAAGCTACGCAAAACTGAATGCCCGGTACAATTGAATGGAACTTTGCACACTATGCAGATCGAATGGAAGGTACTTTGAAGGATACGACATCGCGTGTGAGGAGGTTCACATGGATGCGTGACACCAAACAAAGAACACATAAGATTCTTTTTTTCCCCATGCGATCCCGGGCATATTGATAAAATCTCTTGGCACTCAGCTAGCTTCTCTGAGCAGCTGCTATCTCTAAGTCCTGAAAATTCATCCCAAATTCTAAGAATTCGATTTTATTTACAGCAAATGTAACAAGCAGAGATCGACTTACAGTACGAAGACACTTGTCTTCTTAGATTCCAATCTCGACAACAGAGTACTAAAATGACAAATTAAGTAGAATGCGGGTATTGCGAATGAAACTGAATGGTCTTAGGTTGAGGTACTGACCCTGATAGTGAAGTAACCAAATCTCGCCGTACATGGAGTGGACCATCAGAGAAGACCTCCAATGGAAGACATTGAAATCAGCTCAGAGCGGAACAGAAATTCCGAATACTACGAACCGTTTCCTGAATGAACCCTGATCTCAATCTCACGGACTACGTTCCGAGGAAGCAAAAGAGTTAACCAAACTAGCCTTGCAATTAAGATTACCAAAGATTACCAAACTAGCCTTGCAATTGTCGTCTTGCTGCACAGATAATATCAGGCAACCGCCTCAGTTCATCAGACGCTTCCTCGTTCTCTAAGGTCATAGGGTTTCGTCTACTGCTTCGCAATCTCGTTACCCTGACCATGGACTCCATTATTTGTCACTCTGGACCTCTATCATGTACCAATTTTACGCACAACACGTATTTGCAGCATCACCGTCTTACATCTACTCGCCGGAGACCTTCCTCTCTGGCTCCTGTGGATAATCGAAGCTGCGCAGAATCATTTAGTTTTTTGGCTCTCCGAAAACCGTCTTATCTCATGGCTAGTGGTACTTTGACGGCTAATCCTGCGCCGGTGTGCCAATTTTGTGCTTTTTAAATTTCGTTCTTATCGTAGTGGCTTATCTTAAGATATTTATATTGTTTTCTGAAAGTGTTTTTGATGTTGCTATAGGCTCTTATTGTGATGATTACTATGAAGTGTATTTTAAGCTTGTTGTTTTCTTGTTGCAAAACAGCCCAGAGGTGTAATTTACACTGTTGGTGATTTTATGACCGGAAAAGAGTATTTGCATGCTGTCAAGCCAACAACCACTGTTGATGAAGGTAATGTCGAACTTGGACTAATGTTGAAATTGATTTACTTCTGCAGTCAATCATTCTTAATTTCTAATAGTTCTGTGATAATGCTCACAGCTCTCGAAATTTTGGTGGAAAATAGAGTCACTGGTTTTCCTGTAATCGACGATGACTGGAAGCTGGTAAATACCGTGTTGGACTTTTGGACTTTTATGATTTAATATTCCATTTTCAGCTGATGACAGTGCCTAAGAACCATATGTCTATGCAAAGAAATCTCGAAATCAAATCTCTATTATATGGAATTGGAATCTTAATTTTTTTTTTCTTGTTATTTTTGGTTCTTACAGAGCACCGGTACAGCACTTGATCTCATTTCATGATCATTGGTGACAATAAAGAACATTCTTTAAATTGCTTAAGCTCTGAGTGTTAGTTACTGTCTACGCCATAATTAAACTTACAGAGACAAATGGCTCTAAGCTAACTTCTTAGATTAATTATTATGTTGCCAATGTCTTTTTGGCTGATTGTGATACTGTTAAAAGCTTGGTGATTGCACCAAAAATCACAGAAAAAATCTATTTTAAATTTTATAAAAGTCCCTTATTTCTAGAAGGCTACTTATGCCAATCATTTTTCTGGTTGTTTGGTCTGGATTTGTATTTCAGGTTGGCCTAGTTTCAGATTATGACTTGTTAGCACTGGACTCAATTTCGGGTGAGATGAAATTGTCTGAGTTTAGTTGAGATTCAGATGGTTTCAAAAGTAGCTTCTCATACACCTTTTAGAAGTATCTTATCATACATTTTTTTAAATTTAGCGCCCTTCCGTAAGTGCTTTGGTCATGCTATCTAAATATTACAGCTCAATGAAATATTTGTTAAATGGACATTGAAATATATGGTTTCATCATATTGTTTTCAGAAATGTCCTTAATTCATCAGTGTTGCTTATATTGTATCTGACTTTTTTCTTCTTCATATCCGTTTCTTTATGAAGCAATCTGGTTGATGTATCTCTTTAAAGACAGTATTAATTTTACTGTGTTATGATTCTGAATTCTGCCTATTATCTTAGTTTTTAAGTCAATCAAAAGCTATATCTGACTCTAATTATTTGACTAAATGCTATGATCAGGTGGAGGAAGTAGGAGCAACAGCATGTTTCCCCAAGTTGACAGTAGTTGGAAAGTATGTGGAAATCTTTTATAAAAAAACAATCTTTCACTTTATCATGTATGTATTTAATATATCATTCTATAGCATAGTTTATGACTTATATGAGAAATTGCAGACTTTTAATGAGGTTCAAAGGTTGCTCACTAAAACCAACGGGAAGGTGGTGGGTGAACTGATGACCCCTGCTCCTTTAGTCGTGCGGGAAACAACCAATCTTGAAGACGCCGCACGGTATCAACTGACTTCGCTTTACAGTTTTATTTCTGGTCTTCTTTTTCGTTCGAAAGGTGGTAGGATTTCAGACATCGATCGGATTCTTTATTGGTTTCTCATGTGCTAGATTGCTGCTCGAGACCAAATACCGGAGGCTTCCTGTCGTCGATGCAGATGGGAAGCTGGTAAATAGCTTCTTTTTTTCTACTTTGAACCTTTTCCGATGGTTGAGTTCATTGCGCGTCATTTGATTTGTTAAGGTTGGGATCATCACTAGAGGAGACGTGGTTAGAGCGGCTTTGAGGATTAAACGGGAAAACGAGGCAAAAGCTTGATCTCAGAAGCCTTTTGGGTTCAATGATGTTGGTATTACTTAACCAGTAGAATTATAGAATTTATGTTGGGAGTTAGTAAATATGTACAATTAGCACGCTAATGGAAATATAGCTTCTTATTTGACCATAATTACTCTTACGTGTTGCATAATTATTTGTCTAATTTAGATTTCTGCTATACAATTATTCATATAATGTAGATTATAGTTGACGCGGCATACAATTATTCATATGATTTAGATACTTGATTGTACAACGCACAAATGTAAGTGCCCCTTCTCTGATTATCTCAATCTGTACATTCTTGATTGAAATTGAAAAAGCCTAGGAAAATGTAAGGCACGATCATCCGAGATCCGCCGTCACATACCTCATCCAAACGCAACCATTTTATGTCGTTTTGTTGACTTTTTGGTGTACCCAAAATAGAAATACAAGGAGACGATGCGGGCCCCACTAGCTTGGTTCTCTACACAGTCTCCCCCACCGACTCTTCCTGCTCCGGCAGCTTGTTCAAATCCACCTGATCCGACAACCCACCTCCGCCCTTCGACGACGGGGCAACAGTGGCGGAGGTGGAATGGTCGTATTGATGAGAACTCTCCATGGCATCAACTCTTGCGCCGACCTCCGCCGCTTTCTTCCTTATAGTTGCGGCCGACATATCGTGTCCGTTGGGAGCTCCCCACTCTTCCGCTGTTAAGAGCTCCGGGAAGTTAAGCTGCGCGGATGGGCCCCTTAAATGAAAAACGGCAGTATCGTAAGCCCTAGCCGCCGCCACCGGCGAAGAGTAAGAACCCAGCCAAAGTCTGGAGCGTTTATTCGGTTCTCGAATCTCAGCCACCCATTTTCCCCACTTCCTCATTCGAATCCCTTTGTAAGGCCTGTGATTATCCTTCGATATCTTCTTCGTCGCCCCCTCTCTCGCGTCGTCTTCCCCATCCATCTCTGCCGGACAATAAAACCAAAACAACCCAGAAACGTTAAATAAACGCAGGAGAAGGAGAATCTTCATGAAAATCAAAGGAGAAGGAAACAAACCAGTGTAAAGAGGGCTAGAGAGCTAGTTCACATTTCTGGGCTCGCTCCAGAGGTCGGTGCTGGTGCTACTTGGCAGCCATTGGGACGAGCTTCCACGTTCATTTTTCCATCGGAGAGCAGAAATAAGACTAGAAAATGCGAAAATCCAAAATCCACCTCACGATATCTTCTCACCAATACTTTTGCACAGGTGGGTCGGGATTTTTTAAGTCAGTGGAGGGGCTTCAGATTCATTATTTTGCAGAGGGTCGGTATCGGAAAGCGGGAGGAGAGAGAGAGAGAGGGAGAATGGGTGATCATGGTTTGGTTGGGCGAGTATTTAATTAATAAATTAAACAAGTAATTAAACTTTAATCCACTGATTAGGGAGGCACTCTAGCCCATGATTTTTGTCCAAATTTGCTCTATTACTTCAATAAAACCCATCATTTTCTTTGGTCTCCCCTTCTCAAACTTGGCGTCAGCTACAAATCTTTAATTGATTATAGGGATGTGCAACCGACAAACTGACTAATGGTCTCAACCAAACTCGCAACATTTGAGTCGGATTGAGTTATTTTTATTTAAGTTGATTTTAATTATTTATAAATGGATTCAAGTCCGGTCTTGAGTTTTTTTCGGCTAAGAAAAAAAGTAATTCAAGCTGATAAATAATGTTAAATTAAAACATAGAAATATGTACTAAAAATAAATTGAAAAAATTGCAATCAATTTTGGATCGAAAAATTGATTTCAGATTTTTGGTTGGTTTTAATTTTGCACTCGAAACTCAAAAATTAAATGGATTGATTTTAATTAATTAAAAAATTAACTTAAATCGACTCATATTCATTTTTAATAAGTAGTATTCTTGTCGGTTTGGTAAACATAAAAGCATATGCCGTCCTCTATATTATTTTGTGTATTTAAACAAAACTCTTATTTTATTGTTGGATAATACAACTATTATTTTGAATATTCATAATAACTCGATTAAATTAACTAATAAAAATAGTTAAATTTTTTTTTTTGTGGAAGCGACAAGGGAGCTGGTCGGTGGAGATATATGGTTAAGAGTAGACATTAGCTATAATTAGACAGAATAATGATTTGAAAAATATTACCGGTTATACCCTCCCACTCTTTTTTGAAACGAAGAAAATAAAAAGTATTTAAAATTACATAATACGAAAAGTTATAAAAATATAATATATGAAAACAAAATTTCTATTTTGGGCTCGTCTGGCTCGGCTCGTTTAGGCTCGACTGGCTCGATCCGACTCGAGGCTCGCGAGCCGGTTCGAGTCATCTTTTTTTTAAAAAAAGCTCGAACGAGTCGGTCGGAATAGACTTTACAGGATCGGCTCGTTTGGCTAGGCAGACTTGACGAGCCGGCCGTCCCGGGCTCGAGCTGGCTCGTTTGACAGCACTACCCGAAACATAAAAGGTATATTGGTTGCCCCCAATCAAATGTGGTTGACTTTCCTATGTAAATTATTCCAAAGTAAAAATTTTGTACTAATTTTTGTATTTCTAATTTATACTACATACTTTATAATGTAATTAATTATATGTTAACTACTTATTTTAAAAAATACATGCACTATCTTATTTTATTCTTTTCAACCATCACATAACGAATTTATTGAGAAGAAAAATAATCGTTTACGCAGCTAAAGATCTTTAATACACGCGACATTATTATTATATAGAGAGTTTTGTAGCACTATCGTTTGATGTTACCCTTGTTGTGACATGGTGTACGTGTTGCTTGCTTGTTTGGGAGTAGTTAGGTTTGTTGAAAATAATTAGAGAGGTCCTATAATTAAGGTTTTCCGGTCTCTCCCCACATCACACGTAGCCGTAGTCAACACGATCCAGTGCCTTTTGATTGGCAATGAAAAATATTAGATTAAAGTTTGATGTTACATCAACTACTACTCTAAATTATTCACTAAACTTAGATTATTTAATATAAATTAAATAGGAGCATCGACTTAAAAGTCACACTGCATGTGACTTTTTTCTTCGTTCTCTCTTGACGATAATTTTCCCAACACCTTTTTTCAAACGCGAGCTATGTCAACAAATCCAAAACCTTGACTTCCTATTGATGTCGTGTCCGTTTTCATAGCATTACTCTTCCCGATCATCATTGAGGATGGCGACGCTTCAAGAGTATCGAGGTTCCACAAAAATGGTTAGAAACATTGACATCTAGCTCCAAACCATGTCCCGAAGATTTTCGGTCCTAAGAAAACATGGGTTTGCTATTGAGGATGGTTGCTTTATAAGTACCTAATTTCGTTCTAATTTTTGTGTATCGAACCGTCAAGATTTCTAATCTTCGATGCCATTCCAAGAATCTCATATTTTTTTTACATACTTTTCAATATTTAAAACTAAAAACAAGCTTGAGTTTTGGGTAAATAAGCTGATTCAGGCCTAAGTTTTGAAAAAATAAAATTTGAACTTTGCAGATGTCCGAGTGGAAGTCACTGTCTCCTATCAGACGAAGTATCATACGCAAGTTGCGTCCGAGCTGGAGTCAGATCAGACGAAGTGACTCCCACTCGGACACAAGTTGCATTTGATGGAGAGTCAGATCGGACATGGTGACTCCCACTCGGACGCAATTTGCATCCGAACCAATTTTTTTTTAATTTTTTAATTTTAATTAATTTAGCTGAGTGAATCTTATTGGAATTACTGAAAATTTTTACCACACATTCAAAACAATAATAGAGAAAAATCTGGAAATTTTTAAATTTTTTGAATAATTTTACGATTTATTATAATTTATTTAATAAATAAATAAATAAATAAATTTTGTTAAAATTACATATGGGAATAAAAATTATTGAAACTTTTGTCACATATTTACAGCACTGTAAAACAATATTTCACAAAGTTTAGTGAATTTTCAATAATGGTAAGATTTACTATAATTTGTTTAATACATAAACAAACAAATTTTGTTAAAATTACTTACATCAATACAAATTCACAAGTCTTTGTGGAATATTATACTACAGTGTTGTAAATATTTGATACAAGTTTCAGAAATTTTTAATAATGTATGTAATTTTAACAAAATTTATTTGTTTATGTATTACAAACTTATAGTAAATCGTACTATTATTGAAAATTCACTAAAATTTGTAGAATATTGTCTTACACTGTTGTATAAATCTGACAAAAGTTTTAGAAATTTTCATTGATGTACGTAATTTTAACAAAATTTGTTTGTTTATATATTAAATAAATTATTGTAAATTGTATCATTATTAAAAATTCACTAAACTTTGTGGAACATTGTCTTAAGGTGTTTTAAATGTGTGACAAAAGTTTTAAGAATTTATATTTTCATATGTAATTTTAACAAAATTTATTTGTTTATGTATTAAAAAATTATAATAAATTGTACAATTGTCAAAAAAAATAATAAAATATCCAGATTAGTGTCTTTTATTATTGTGAATGTGTGATAAAAATTTCAAGTGATTCCAATAAAATTTTCTCAGCCAAATTAATTAAAAAAAATAAAAAAATTTAGTTATGACCAACTTGTGTCCAAGTGAAAGTCACTTTATCTAATCTTAATCTCTATCGGACGCAACTTGCGTCTGATACTTCGTCTGATCGGACGCAGTGACTCCTACTCGTTACGTTGATTGACATTGGGTTTTGAACAGTTATTCGAAAAAGATGACAAGATCGAAGCTTTTTTTCTGGTGCAGAAAATTAAAAAAAAGCCACAATGACGATATAAAGTACCATTCATTTTTGACAACTTGACACCTTAATCTCAAAGCATGGCAACTCCAAGCACAGGTGCACAATAAAGCTATTTTGCATGAAGCATATTAAAGGCGAGAAGTATATCAAATTATTTTTAGGCAGAAGTTGTAGCAAGACCTATCTATTTATTGATTCTCTCACCAACAAAGTCTAATAAATCAAACATTACAAGAAGCATGACATGCAATGAAACTATTTACCAGACATTTTCGGATCAAATTTTGACCAAAAAAAAAAGAAAAGGATCGAAATTAACTCTTAGAAAGAGGGTGACTTACGTTGAACTAGTTTCTTTGTAATTTGTTAAGCCTAATTGTCTATTTGTCATGAAATAAAGAATTAAGGGAGAGAGGAAAAAAACATATCCGAGTATGCTAATGCAGTTCGACGAATTCTAAACATAGACAAGCTATTGTGTTGCGCGGAAGTGAAATTTATAGATCTAATTCGGATAGCATGCTTGGATTTCGTGTAGAACTATTGTACCAGTCGCGGGGGATTGTATTTGAAGAAACGTTTTACGTTTCAAACTATTTGTTTGATTTTCTAATTTGTAAAATAAATTATCCTCGTTCTCGATTTACTTATTTCGAAGTTTATCGTTGTCTGAGTATTGTGATAGAAATTAATTAATCAGGAAAAAAAGTTGGAAACATTGAGTTTAACTTCTATTCAAGCACGCTTTGAAATTTATTACGAACTTCTTGAATTCTCAAAACAAACCAAAATTAAAAAAAGAAAAATTAAACTCAATTCATTCCAAAATTGACTTGAGTTGGTTTCGATTCCTAAACTAAGAACCGAGTCGGCCTATCCATCCCTATCCAAGTTATGCTCGAGTCGAAGGAATGGAAATTGGATCAGTGTTTGTGCGAGGCCTCTTTTTGTTTTGTACGAGAAAGAGTTGAGATGAGATCGATGCAGTATATATTTCAAAAGCAACCACAGATTTCTTTTCCCACCAAAATCTCGTACTTTCTCTCCGTTTCTTGAGAACCCAACACGCTTCTCTCCATTATTTTTCTTTAATTACCCGCTCCCCGACCCCGATTCATGTTCCCCCATAATTTGAAAACGATGTCCGCCCAATTCCGAATCGATGAGACGTCGATTTAGGGTTTTCGACTCCGACCCACTAATTCTTACTCTCGAACCCCTTTTCCCAACTTTTTTTTTTGTTTTCTCTGGCTATTTCTTCTACTGTATGAATCGGATCCCGATCCGAGTATTCATCGTGGGTTCGGGTCCAAAGTCTTTTCGTAAGCTTCGTTAACCGCAATGGCGTCCAAGGCTTCTTCGCCTTTGTCCTCGGATCCTCCCGACGAACCTCCGGTAGCTAAATGTCTTTACTTTTCTTTGTTGGGTTTGCTGGTGATGGCGGCTTTTCAATTTTCTTCATTCTCATATTTTTAATCGTTTAGGGGTTAGGTGTTGGAGCAGCGCATTAGCGTTGACAATGTGCTTCTTTGTTTTGTCTGTGCATACCAAATGAGTTATTAGGTTTATGTTTAAATTTGGCATTAAGCCACTGTTCATGTTTCAGCTCTTAATTTTTACGAGCTCTTTACGGTGCATACCAATGAGTTATTGCTTAACTATACTTGCCGTTTGTCATTTATCTTGGTCGCTTTTTTGTTTTGTGGTATGATTTGATTTGATGGTTAAGTCTGATCAGATGGTTAAGCTGCCCAGTAAGGTTATTATCTCCACTTTTTTTAGGTTTTCCTCCTAATTGGATTTCGAAATTTCAAGTTATTGCCCCTTGATTGTTTATCATGCAATTATGTGACCAGTTAGCAGTTTACACACCCGTTATTGTTCTACAGATAATGAAACTACAAGAAGGAGGAGTGACTTCTGCGGAGGTCTTATCAGTCATTGATTCACTGAAGAAGCAAGTTTCCAGTGGACGATGTGCTTCTACTAAGGTGCAACTTTGTGGATACAGTTGTTGTGGAGCTTGACTGATGATAATAAATTTCATGTTCTGTTTTGTTTTGTTCTTAACTCCAGGAGAGAATGGAAGAAAACAGGCAGAAGTTAATAGACGTCACTAGCCAGTTTTATATATCCTGCATGGAAAGAAGTAATGCAAGGATTTGTAATATGGGTAAGGGTTGTGATCAACTGACGAAGAGACAGAAAGATGCAATTGATATGCAAAATGGGATGGACGAAAGTAGTGGGGTCCAGGATAGATCCCTAGAAGATGGTCATTCTTCTTCAGCTGTTCTCTTAGGATCCAATGTTGCTATCAGAAATGCAGTCCGCCCTATTAAACTTCCCGAAGTGAAAAGATTACCTCCTTACACTACCTGGATTTTCCTTGACAGGTGTGTGGATGTTTATGTAGTTAACATCCTGATTCTTCATTCCTTAGTATACCACTCTTGTTAAAAATTTCATATATCTAGGTGTCAGTTTCAAAACTACCAATTTTACTTATTTGAGGTGGTGGAAAAACTGTCTAAAACAAGATTGCAGCATTAGCAGCCATTTCCACCTAGCATTTTTCTTTTTTTGGGGAAAATGTTATCATATCTAATTAATCATTTTTATGTGAAAACAGTTATGGTCGAGCTAGCAAGCAATGGTTGTTTTTTTCAGGCTATACTGTAGGTTATGCATGACCTCAAGTTGAAATGCAACGCCATGTCAACATATCCCGATGAACCTGAACAAGTAAACAAGAATTACAAAAGAGTTCTTGTCCATCAGTTCATAGCTTCTAATAATAGTGCTTTAGCATTACTAAGATGTATTAATTTTTTGTCAGTTCTAATGCGAGTGACTAGGATTTCCACATAATTTTCTATTTCTATTCAACTACATATCGTGTTTATCTTAACATCCGCCTTCTATGCAAATATGAATTTACAATATTGTCTTCCCTATTATTACTTGCACATGCCAGAAATGTTTGTTGACATTGTATTAACGTGATGGTGTAGAAATCAAAGAATGACAGAGGATCAGTCTGTGGTAGGAAGAAGGAGGATTTATTATGATCAAAATGGAGGTGAAGCACTAATTTGCAGCGACAGTGAAGAAGAAGCTATTGATGAAGAGGAGGAAAAAAGAAACTTTGGAGAAACTGAAGATTACATTCTTCGGTTGGTACACATAATTTTCTCATGCGTTAGTTAAATAAGTTGTTTTAATGTCATCTGTCATGCCCTTCCTATTCTATTGATTTTTTAATAATCAAGATTAGAGTTTGAATCTCTCTCTCTGTCGATCTTTCTCCTGCCTTAGATTTTACCATTATTTTATTTATTAAAAGTCTTGTCTTTCAAACTTTGAAACCAATTAGCTCATCACGTGTTATTTCAAAACTACTTACGCATAATCTTTAGATCCTTCGTACTTCTATGTGTGTGGAATTGATTAATTTACATTATGCCATATTATGACTTTTCCAATTTTTATCGTCAACTTTCTTAGAAGTTTCGATATCAAGCTTTTCTACCTGAAATCTACCTGATATGTCTGATTATGGTACTTGTTCTTCCAAAATGGACTGCTTTGATCACAATTTTACTTTGATTCTCTCATTTTTCTAGCATGACTATGAAAGAAGTTGGTTCATCCAATCAAGTTCTAGAAACGCTTTCACAATGCTTATCTAGAACTCCCTCAGAAATCAAGGTATGACCTTGTGCCCCTAGGCAGTGTAGTTTTTATATTCATATGTTCTTTCGCTGAAAATGAACTGGTCATTGTGTAAGCTTTGGTCCAGCAGCTTCCCATTTGCTTTTTTCTGGCTTTACAGAGATATGAAACATCATCAAATATCTTATACAGGCAAGATATGAAATTCTTACAACGGAAGAGACAACTTTAAGGGATTCTAGTAATGGTGATGGCAGCACCACCTCGCATATTAGGAGTTTGTTGCTTGAAAAAGACCTTGATGCGGCGCTGGATTCTTTCGACAATCTTTTTTGTCGTCGATGCCTTGTAATCTCTCTTCGTTGTACTTCATTTCAATTTTGCATATTGATGTAGTGATGGTCATGGTCTCTTTTAAATTGGTAGGTTTTTGACTGTAGACTGCATGGGTGTTCTCAAGATCTTATCTTTCCTGTAAGTTCTACTCCAATTTTGTATGAATTTAAACAAATATTATGCTATATCTGTTAAATCCAAAATAACGGTGTCAGGCTGAGAAACAACCTCCTTGGAGTTCATCAAATGTGGAGAATGTGCCATGTGGTCCAAATTGCTATCGATCTGTATGTGTTGGTTTTGGTACTACTGTAATTAATTTAGTTCAGTTTTAAAATTTATCAAATACTAATCAGGTCCTAAAGTCGGAGGAACCTCCTAGAAAAGACTCTCCTTTGCATGATGCTTTTGAAGAAAAATGTGTGCAGTCGTCGGACAGTTCGGAAGTTCTGAAGGTATCCAAGAAGAAATCTTCTTCTTGTTCGGCTTCTCGAAGGAAGGTCAAATCTTGTCAAAGTGAGAGCGCCTCATCAAATGTTAAGAACATGTCAGAAAGCAGTGATTCTGAGAATGGACCCAGGCAGGATGGCACTTCTACGCCTCAATTATCACCCCCAAAAGCTAAGTTAAGAGGAAAGGGTGAAGCTGGCAAGAGGAATAGCAAGCGAGTTGCTGAGCGTGTTTTAGTTTGCATTCAGAAGAAGCAGAAAAAAATGACTGCTAGCGAAGGTCATCGTCCGAGTGATATAAAACCTCGATCTAGTTCTTGCAAAGAAAGCGAAGATACTATTTCCTCGTCTTTCAAAAATGTGAAATCTTCTACCCATGCAAAATCTAGGAGGAAAGAATCACCCAATGAAGACATTAATAAATGTGTGCCAGTAGAAATTCATAACAACTCGTGTAATCCCCTTGCTACCAGCGGTGAAACCAACACAAGGAAAGATGTAGGAGAAAATTTCTGTATGCAGGAATCGGCTGAAGATAGAACTTGGAAACCTTTTGAAAAAGGCCTTTTTGAGAAAGGTGTTGAGATTTTTGGGAGGAATAGGTTAGTATGTCTAACTTACAGTTTTTTTAACACAACACTTCAACAAAGTTTTATGGACTTGTTGGCGTTTAGTGGTCTTCTAATTTTGTAATTTTGCTTTGGTATTATTTTGTAATTTTGTAATTTTGCTTTAGTATGTCTAATTTTGTAATTTTGTAATTTTGGCATTAATAAAGTCATCTTGTGCAGGTGGAAATGAGATTAAATAGATCTCATATATTTTTCCTTTCCCAAATTTATTTTAATTTTTTGGGTTCTATATTTCTCGTTTTTTTTACCGCTTCTTATTTTCTTTATCTTTCATTACAGCTGCTTAATTGCCAGAAACCTGCTAAATGGGATGAGATCATGCTGGGAAATATTTCAATTCATGAATTATTCTGACAGTAAGGTATCCAGCCAGTCAGGAGATGTTGCTAATTCTCATATTGAAGGCCATATTAAGGTATGCTGTCATACGATTGTTGTTGTTTTTGAGCTTTTTTTATCGGCTTACCCAACTCATGTTTCATGGTTTTTGAGCTTTTTTTATCGGCTTACCCAACTCATGTTTCATGGTTTTTGAGCTTTGTGATGTAACGAACTGTAGGGAACTAATGAAGTACGTAGACGATCAAGATTTTTACGTAGAAGAGGTAGGGTTCGTCGATTAAAATATACTTGGAAAACAGCAGCTTACCATTCAATTAGGAAGCGGATTACTGAGAGGAAAGATCAACCATGCAGACAGTATAACCCATGTAACTGCCAAACTGCCTGTGGAAAGCAGTGTTCTTGTCTTCTAAACGGCACATGCTGCGAAAAATACTGTGGGTGAGATTCTGTTTATAAAATTCATCACGTTACTCGGATGTTAATTTTTTTTTTTTTGCTTTGTGCTCACATTCTGAAATGAAGTATTCCCACTACCATCTAGATTTGTTATTTTTAAAATGCATCCTTCTCTCAGGTGTCCTAAGAGCTGTAAGAACCGATTTAGAGGATGTCACTGTGCTAAAAGTCAGTGTCGAAGTCGTCAGTGCCCATGTTTTGCAGCTGATAGAGAATGTGATCCAGACGTTTGTAGAAATTGTTGGGTCAGGTGAGTTTAAACCAATTACCAATCTGTTTCTGAATCTTTGGTTATCTTAGGTTTTTTTTTTTTCCTTTTTCTTTGTGCTTTCACTACTTATGTTTAGGCTGTGTTCAGCAATGAAATAGGCGATAAAATAGTTTCTTGGTGCATGATTTATGTCCATTTTCTAAAAGATATTCACGTTTTGGTTCATGGCAGTTATGTTTTTGTGTTAGAATTAGTTTTTCTTACCTTTTTATACGATATTGTGATTCTGTATTTTGGCATTCAAATTTGTGCTGTTTCTTATATTTTCTAGTGAAAAACGTTATGATCTGAACTATTGAAAAACAGACTTTGTTGGGGTTCCATATTATGAAGATTTGACATTTTGTTGCACATTTATTCAATATTCTGACGCTCTTGGTTGCCTCTACAGTTGTGGTGATGGTACTCTTGGGGTCCCAAACCAACGAGGCGATAATTATGAATGTAGAAATATGAAGCTTCTTCTCAAACAACAACAAAGGGTATGTAATCTTTATGGTTTCTTTTCCTTTCTTTCTTCTCTATCTTATGATGCATATTGCGTTGAAAGACCACAATTTGACACTTTTATACAATTATATGGTTGCCTTTGTATTGTTACAGGTCTTACTTGGAAAATCTGATGTATCTGGCTGGGGTGCTTTTTTGAAGGTAATAGTGTGATCTTATTTTCTGCAAGTTTGATTACATGGCGGTGTTTGCTAAATGTAGCTGCTTTTCAGAATGGTGTAAGCAAGCATGAATATCTCGGGGAGTACACCGGAGAGCTCATTTCGCATCGAGAAGCTGACAAACGTGGAAAGATATATGACCGTGAAAACTCTTCATTCCTCTTCAATTTGAATGACCAGGTAAAGACTGACCCTTTCTCTGATTACATTTAGATTTAGACTTAAAACCAAGATCAAAATCCATCAATTTCCGAATCTTTCTCCAGTTTGTTCTCGACGCATATAGAAAAGGCGATAAATTAAAGTTTGCCAACCATTCGCCAGATCCGAATTGTTACGCAAAGGTGAACTTTTAATTGTTCTGGAAGATAAATTTGGTGAAACTCATAAAATAAAATTCAAACCTGCAAGTCTTCAACTTCAATGGCAGGTAATTATGGTGGCCGGGGATCACAGGGTGGGGATTTTTGCCAAAGAACGAATAGGTGCAGGGGAAGAGCTTTTCTACGATTATCGATACGAGCCCGATAGAGCTCCTGCTTGGGCAAGAAAGCCGGAGTCGTCCGGGTTGAAGAAAGAGGAGGGTGCAGCCTCGACTGGTCGAGCTAAGAAGGTTGCTTAACTTAAAGTCCTTGATTTAACCCACAACTTCAAAAAATTTGTCATTCTTTTAGTGGTAGGATGAATCATGTCATTCCATTGATCATTTTGGTCGAAATTGATTTCGGGAGGCGGCTGGTATGAGTCTCACCCCCTAATTGACTTTCACTCAATCAAGTGAATGAAGAGCTTTGTTCTCAGGGACACGATTTTCAACTGGCCGTTGTCTTTTTTAATACTACTTTCTCAATCTAACGGCTATATCGACCAAGATAGAGTAACAATTTCTCCACTTCCTAAAAAAACGCAGTAAAAGTCTTGTTCCATTCTTTATTGTAACTTTTGGTAGATAAAGAAAGATGCATTTTTAGTAGGAAGAGTGTAGAGAAAAAGAAACAATGTCGTAAATTAAAGTTGACAAAAACCAAACAATATTTTAGTATTTTGGAGACCGATGCCGATAATATACATGAAACGCGTCAAACAATCAGCTAGTGATGATCTTACTTTCAAAACTAGAAGAGAAATCTGGCAAAGGTGGTAAGATTGGAAGAATACTCCCTGAGCTGAAAGAAGCGAAACTTGTATGCTTATTTATAATCGAGGACTATGTTCATACTCCAAAAGGATTGACAAATCTATTTGCAAATGCCGGGTTGGCCAAGTATTGGTTTCCTGCATCTAAGATGCCGAAAAAGGGGAATGATTGGCCAACTGTGACTGAGATGGTGCAGGAGAATCACCACCTTCTTGAGTTCACTTCAATCGAGTCTAGAGAAGCGGACAAGGGAATTTCTTACCAATGGAAGTACATGGTGGAAAACGAATGTTAGTGAAAGAGTCAATATCTGTATGATTGAGGTTTCAGCTGGAGATCCTGGTGTGGTAGCTGGCTCGTGTCCGAAGAGGAAAGAGTCGAAGCCTCTGAAATCAAAATCAGTATCGCTTTTTTTTTTTTTTGCAGAATTACTTTCCGACATAGCCTGCGGAAGACAATGCCTGCAAGGAGCATTCAACTCCGCTTGACGACATGGCCTCTACGTGTTATAAAGCAGCAGGAAACACGGTGCCAAATTTCATAGCCGTTAACTTTTACATGGGATGAAAAATAATACACTTGCTGAGAAAAAAAATTGACGATTTGTTTTGGATAATATGCCAATCAAAGGGAAAATAATGGAGAGAAGCGACGGCGGAGGTGTTTTCGATGCGGTGGATAAGATGAATGGTCAGACCATTTGCGGATGCTCCACAATTGACGCATGCCAGGTTCGTACGGGTGATTTATGTGTTAGAAATCAAACAAAAAGAAAAGAAAATATGAAAATGGAACCAAGATCAACGATAGTTAATCGTCAATGTCATTTTACCGGCTGGAGCACTAATGCAAGTTCAATGAGCAGCACTTTCGGAAGCTTTGCTGGGACCGTTCAGTTCTCTAATTCGGCATTGACCGACTTCTCTCCAAAGCGATTCATATTGTTTTTGCTTTGTTTCTCATCATATTTCCCTCTCAAAATCGATCTATACATAACTAACTCAGATTACAGTTCTCGTAAACTTAGACCTGCTCTCTGGTTCTGCGTCTATGCTTTCCCTTCTAAGGATTCTGATTTTCCTCTTTAACACAATATTTCCATATGTATTTGATCGAATAAAAGCGACTATAAGCATGAAATATTTCAACACGAGAGAGACAAGAGATGAGATAGAGACAAGGGACCAAAAATACACAATTTTATGACAAAGAACGTTATTTACACATATGACAAAGAACGTTATTTACACATAAGACTCATCTTATCGATCTTATCTCACAAATTTAAATACACCAAAGAATACATGATTATTGTAACAACAGAAAAATCACATATTTACCTCCATATCCAGAAGCTTGAATGGAGAAGACATTGCCAGAAGCTTAATGAAAGCAATTACGCTAGAGGCCACACAGCAATTCTGTCAGCATCAACAAGCACTCTGGGTTTTATCTGAAGAGATGGACTAATAGCCAGCAGACCAATGAAACAATCCATCGGAACCCTCGTTCCCCACACGTTTATTGACTGCAGTTTCCGGCATTTATTTACAAGAACTACCAGACCCTTCTCCGTTACATGTCGACAACTCCACAACACGATCATCTGCAGCGAAATAACGCTGTGGATCGATTAAGTTCATTTCTCGACAAAGAGTCAGAAAGAAAATAACCGAGAACCAAACCTTCAAATATGGACAGTTATCTGCAATGGCAAGTAGAGACACGTCTGTGATAAATGTACCGCCAATATTCAGGTGTTGCAAGGAATTTGCTCTTGAAATCTGCTTCACATTCAAACATACACATCACAGCTATATTTCTCGAAAACATGTGTAACAACACGAGAATTAAAAGCTTTCATGTCAAATTTATTCCTAGAGTTCAGTTAAGATCACTGGTTGATATATGTATATATCGAAGCACTAGATTAAAACCTTCATTGAATTTGAATTCATACCAATTGAACCACGCCTTTATCTGTTATCCCGGTCATCCCCCATAATGATATGGATGTGAGGTTGCCGATGCACTTTGCCAGAGATATTTTTTGCAGTCCTTCGTCGGTTATTTGGCAACCCCACCGGCTTCGCGATCTGGAAACAATTGTTTTAAGAATAATCACAGCTAAACAAGTTAAATAGGTCAATTCTCTCTTCCTCCACCTTGATGAACTATAATTGTTTCCAAAACTTATGGAAAAGAACATCTTTTGATAGGCCTTAAATCTTACGATACTACACACCCTTTTGTATAACTCATTCATTGGAGCAAACTATCAAAATTTTATCGAATTTATTCTATCATCGAATGAAGAAGACGACTAAGTAGGATGTATATCTTTTTCTATGGCAAAAGAAGTTTAAACAAACAGAAAATCCATCCAAAGAATCATTCACAAACTATAGCAAAATCATGGTTTATGCTGTGAATAATAGTAGGATTAATGTCGATAAAATAGAATAAAAACAGAATCTAGAGAGTACATATCGAGGTCTCTGAGGGCGTAGGCATGGCAAACGAGGCGAGCAGTGGAGTCGTCGTCCATTTTCCAACCGGCAAAGCTCAAAGTCTCTTTCCTGCCCAGAGACTGCTTAACCGCTTCCTTCCATTTCCAGCAAACACTGCTCGCCCTAGGTTTCGAATAACCCCCAAAATTCAACACACACAGATCAAAGAAAAGACGATTCAGAGAAAAAAAGAGGCGAAAATGAAAAGAATTACTGGGCCAAATCAGTGAAGGAATGGATCAAAGCGAAGATGTGAGCGAGCAAATCAGTGGGCAATCGATCAATCCCCGCATCCATTTCAAGACCTCCCCTCCCCTTGACAGCCAGACGACCATATTCACAAGTTTCCATATTTTTCAGGCCTTCAACTTCATTTTCGAACTCCCCAGAGTTGAATTCTCGGCCTAAAATACAACTCACGCAAGGCAGCTACCAGAAAACAGAGGACCGAGAGAGGGGGAGATAGATGTGGCCATTTCCTCGACATGATTTCAAGAATCTAGGTGTTCAACTCAACCGGTTGGACCATCTATTCGTACCTTATAATCGGTCCACACCTAATACATTTATAGTTGGTTCTGACACATACAAATCGGGACCCTACAAAAAGGCGAAAAGGCTGTTTCTTGCCGTGATTGGATGCGAATCCAGCTCACGACGTCTACCGATGGAGACGGCTTTCCTCTCATCCAACGGATGTTATTAACCAATCCTGTTCAGCCCCACGTACTTACATAGAAATGATGAATAGTTTCTAAATACATGCAAAAAGGCTGAGGCTTCTCGCAACCCCATCACCTCTTCCAAAGTTGACGGCGGAGTAAGTTCTGGTAATGGCGGAGTGGTTCGCTGCTTCTCCTGCTTCCGACGAAATCTCGCTCCTTCTGCATCAGATTCTTCCTTCTTCATCTTCCTTCTCGCCGGTCGTCTCCTCCCTTGGCCGTCATTACATCTGACGTCATCAATCCATCGCCCTCCGGCGTTCTACTTGATCGCACAGACGTCCCGTATAGGGAGGACTGGGACTGCGAGACCCAGGTTTCTTTGTCGGATCATTTGTGTCTTATTAACTCTCTTGTTCATCTGACTCTGGATTCTGTATAATTTTCAAGAATGGGAATCAAGTACTGACGAAATGAAAAAAACAGTTAGGGTTACTTTTGGGGGATTTTTTTTAGGGTGGCCTTGAAGGCTTGGTAGATTGAGTATCAGCAAAGTCAGTACCTCGTACTACATCGAAGAGAATGAGAGCTGCCCAAGTTCATAATCTGTCTGAAAAGGTTCTTCGCCGTCGATTTCTTCTCGCTTTTCTTCTATCTCTTTCGATTCGGTTCCTTCTGATCGATAAAATAAGTAGCGATAAATGGGATTTTGTGCGCAGAGAAGAAGAAGCAGGATTAATGAGAAACTCAAGGCATTACAGAATCTGATTCCAAATTCCAGCAAGGTGACAAACTTGACCATTTTCTCTTTTAGCTTGACTACTTCTCTGTCATTAACGGGGGAGCATTTCAGACTGACAGTGCTGAACGAAGCCATAGAATATCTGAAGCAGCTTCTGCTTCAACTACAGGTCATCCCTTCTTTTTTCCTAACAAATTTCGATGATTTCATTCAATTGGCATGGTATATTACCTCCATTACAGATGCTGTCAATCAGAAGTGAACTCGCTTAGCAGCCAATCAGCTGCACAGCTCTTACTTAGGGCTAGGTTGTCCTCGTTTTTATGAATGATTTTCCTTGTTTAGGGCATAATTGTTGACAAATAGGGTGCAGAGAAACGGATAATACTCAATAAAATCTCAAACCAAGATTGCACCGCGGATAAAATATCTTGTTCTCTACTACTTGTAATCAAATAGGCAAACTAATATCAATCAATAATGATAAACACTAGAGAAACGAGATTAGTGACACCAAGACTTTTAGTGTGGAAAACCCTCGAATCAAAGAGGGTAAAAAACCACGGGACCCATAAGCCGCTTAATCAATCTTCCACTATATCAGAAATAATGGGTACAACCAAATGTTCTTTCTAGATTATCAAACTAGAGGCATATCATACTTCATCAAGATAAAAACAATAATCTTTGAACACAATAAGAAGCAAGAAAGGATTAAACTAAAAACGAAATAATACTTCCGTTTTTATTCTATCGGACAGCCTTAGAAAGCACAAAACACGATCTCCACCGTTCAGAATGTACCTCTGTATGTCACAAAGCTGCTGTCCAAATTTCACGTCGATCCAACGGCTAAATCTTGAGATAATCGAATTCGACTCTAGTTGCTGCAGAAAATCATAACCCTTTCAATCTCTCTTCTCTCTTCAAACTTCACTTTTAGGGTTTTTTTCTAAACAAAACCCTTATATAGGACCCGGTCCAAATATGGGCTGAGCCCAACAATAATCGTGTTAGTAGAGCACTAATACGAGATCGAAATTAGTGAAACCATGTAAAATGGGAGATGGAAATCACAAAATAAGATTATTGGAGGTCGTGTCTTGGAGGTCGAAATGATGCTAGAACTATTGACTAGGACAAAAACACTTGAAGACTCTCATATTTCTCAAAAAGCCCTAAACTCAGGCTGCCTTGGAGGTCACCCTCGTGCAAAACAGGGGCGACTATAAGTAAATTAACGAGTAATCATAATACTGAACTTCTTGATTACTAATAGTATAAGACTTGCTTTGTACTAAATACATTTCATGATTCCGCTTCTCTGTGACCTCATATTATGAATTTTGTGTGAGCAAATCTTTTATCGCTTTAAAACAAGTATTAATTCAACCAATCAAAGAAAATAAATATACTAACCTTGATCCATTATTGCGGTATGACAGCATTTCTTAGCTTTTTCTTTTCTCTCCTCAATCCTTCTTCCGTAATACTCTTTCTTTTGATGGTGTCAAGAAAATTGAAAGAGGTACTTACCAAAAAACAAGAAGACTATTGAAAGAGGTCATGACTTATATAGAGATAAAAGATTGTTCACATATATATCATTTCATGCATGCCCTTTTAAACATATCTTTCACATGTATCTCTTCCTATGTATCTATACATATATATATCTTCGTAGAGATGAAAAATTGTTTACACATATGACCTTTCATAAATGTCCTTTTAAATCTATATTTCACACGTATTTCTTCATATGTATCTATACTCGAAACCGACACAGGTGGGTAGGTAGAGAATGTTGGGTCAAGCCTATTTTGTGGGCTTGACCACTTAAGCCCATTAGGGCATCTTAACCTAATTAAAAGGAAATGGGGCTCCTAGGTTAAGAGTGAGTGAGAGTAGCCTTGAAGAAATAGAGAGAGAAGAGAGAAGAGAGAAAAGGGGTTCGGATTTTTCTGCGTTAGAAAAATCGATTTCCGTTTTTTCCATATTCAACCGTTGGATCGGCTTGAAAGTTTGACAGTAGCTTCGTGACACAAAGAGGTACGTTCTGAACGGTGAAGATCGTATTTTCTGTTTTCTAAGACTGTCTGTTGGGGTAAAAACGGGACTGCCGTTTTTATCGTCGTTTATCCTCTATCTCTTTATTTGTTGAATCCAAGATTGTTGTTTGATCTTGATGAGTTATTGTAATCCTCTAGTTTGATGATCTAGAGAGAACTTGGTGTACCCATTATTTAACATAGTGGAGGTTTGATTCGGTGGCTCCTCGCCCGTGGTTTTTTACCTTCGATTTGGAGGGTTTTCCACGTTAAAATATCGGTGTCTCGTTTTTGTTTATTGCTTGATTATTTGCTTGGATTTCATTGATATTGCTGGCTTGGATTTGGTAATCTCATTTAGCACACAAGAACTTGGAGAATTATTTTTCAGGTTAATTATCCGATCGTTTCCCAACAATTGGTATCAGAGCACA